>JARHVA010002617.1:2300000-2453867 GCA_037957365.1 Torreya grandis
AAGAAAATCTAAATAATTTACATCACCTAATTCCTAATTGAATTAAAATATATTGTACTATACCTAAGGGGTATAAAAGTAATAGAACGGTAACATGAATAGTAATGAATAGTGAAAAGGAATAATGACATTGAATATTAGTACCACATTCATAGAAAATAAGTGTTTGGTAAATTAGAACTAGTATAAATATAGGGACATAGTCCATTGTAAGAGCACATAAACCAAATACATCAATTACAGTCAAATGTTGTGATAAAGAGGTAGCCCCTTTGAAGTGGCAAGTATTTCAAAGTGATTCCTTAATGAACTAGAATACTATATAGATAATAAAATTATCAATAGGCAAAATTTTTGATTAATAACCAATATTGATTAGTATTAAATGATTCAATTAATTACAAACTATTTATAAATAAGCGTCAACTCAGAATTGGAGTTGACATGAAAATTTTGGGAACTCTAAAAGTAAATAAAATGTGACCTACTATTTTCAGTAAGTTTCATAGGTAAGTATGTGTATCATTAAAAGTATTCAAAAATAAACTAGACTCTAAAATTAACCTATCAGATGTACTTAAGTTGAAGTTCAAGTCTAGTTACAAAAATAAATAATTTTTAAATTTATAAAAAATGCAAAAATAATTTTAAATGATAATTTGAGACCCTCAAAAGGTCATGTATGGCCTCTAAAAATTATCAAGAGTATCTCACAACCAAAAGTGTCGGTTATGATTGCATTGAACTTTTTGATTTAATCTTTTTAGCATGAGGATGGGTAGAAACAAAACTACAAATCAAAAGTTATGGCCTCTAAAAGTTTGACCTTTTTTAATGCATTATTCCTTGCATAAAAGGAATAAAATATTAATTTATTTAGTATTTGTATGTATTTTATTTATGTGAGATATTAGTTTCATAAAATTTGGTATTAGAGATCTTTTCAAGATCATTTCCTTATAATTATTTTTTAAGAAGTTGCATAAGTAGGAGTTTGTAGTTTTGGTCATCATAATAGGATCCTAGTAATAAGAGAGAGGATAAAAATTGTGTTGGAGAGAATATTTTTTTATAAGTTGGTTTTGGGAGTAGAATTCATTGCAAACATAGAAGTATTGTGGTGAGTGTTTATATTTTAAGGATATTTTGGAGCTTCATGGAGCAAATCTAAGATTATGTATTATATCTTGGGGGTTTTCACAAGTTAGATCTACATAATTATCTCTTATCCTGGTTATAATATGAAACCAAAATAAAAGTGTATATTTCTATTTTTTCCCTCAAAATCATGATTGTTCTTCTACATGCTTCTCTCAAATGGGAAGTAATTCTACCCAAAAAAAATCTAGATTTTGAACATTTTTCAAATTTCATTAAGTAAATTAAAAGTTATCATAGTTTTGATAAATTATATTGTTGAAAAAAAGCCTAATTGTTCTTTTTCATGTTTTTATCAAATAGAGAATAATTTCACCAAACATTTCAGAGTTTTGTGCACCTCTGATTCCAATTTATAGAACAATTTGTAGTTTTCAGTTTCATTTAGTAAATAAAATGTTGTCGTAGTTTTACTAACTTCTAATATTGTATAAAAAATAAAAAATAAAATAAAAAAGAAAAATAATGTGTGTTTTTAGTTTTTGACTCTATCTTTTTTTTTTTATGGATATTTCCGTTTTATGTAGATCATTAACTATACTTCATCAAAATAACATGTTATGAGAATATCTTATAACATTTAAATACCTCCCCAATTATAATGTAGGTCTATCTAATGATTTCTTCCAACATTTTTTCATTAGTGGAATTTAGGATGAAATTCGAGCATATATTATAATGTTCCAACCTTAGTCCCTTATGATAGAATGAGGTTTAGCTAAGCTCACTGAAGACTACATCACTTTGATATGTCACTAGTCCTATTTGGCTACACCCTAACTAGCACCTGAAGAGTTTGTGCAATAAAAAAAGGTGCCGAAACAGTCATTAGATGTGACCCAACAACCTACTATAGAAACACATGAAGAGGTTGTATACTCATATTTGGATGCACCCCAACCACTTCTACCAAATCTTGAGCTAACACCTAATGAATCTGATCAAGTAATAGAAGCACCCATGTCAGCCCTCAAGGAGTCCCAACAAGAAACCAATGGGACCAAGTAGGGAACTGACACATAAAATCCCTTAGATTCACATTCTTTGGTAGGGTTATCCTCTTGACACTAAATATGTTACAAGAATAATGTTAAGGGGGTGGCATGTATCCTCAATTGGTTCATCAAGAAACTTATTTTTTGTACCCTCATTCCTGATTTAGTATGTTGATCATCATGTTCCATATTACATTTAAACTTTTTGTTATATTTCTCATATTCACCCTATCGATGTCCATGCTTATATCCTATCACAGTTAAATTAAGTGGAAGTAGAAAATGACACATGGACATGCTTCTATCCGGTCTTCTTCATATTACTTTTGATATGTAATTCATTGCATGTTTCAAAGATGAAATTTGTCAAAGCAGATGAAATGTAATATACCTAGAGAGGGATAGAATAGTAATAAAATAGTAGCATGAATAGTGAAAGGTAATAATGGCAATGAATATTAGTACAATGTTTATAGAAAGGAAGAGTTTGGTAGATTAGAAATAGTATAAATATAGGGGTCTAGTCCATTGTAAGAGCATCCAAATAAAATATATTAATTAGAGCCAAATGATTTGATAAAGAGGTAGCCCCCTCCAAGTGGCAAGTGATTTAGAGTGATTCTTTCCATAAAAGGAATAAATTATTAATATTTTTAGTATTTGTGTGTACATTATGTAAGTGAGATATTAAGTTCATAACACATACAGGAAACATTTATACAAGCTAGAAAAATTATTTATGTTTTCACAATAAACTTGCATAACATCCTACACTATCAGTCCTTGCGTAAACACCTTTCACAACACCATGTTCACACATAATTACCATTGTGAATATACATAGAATGTTGATACATTTCAAAAACATATATGGGGATGTAAAATTACTTATCATTAGGCATATTTAATATAATATGAAATTATTTCACTTCTAATAATTTGATTCTATTTTATTTCCACTTATTTTGTACCACTTTCACATGAGAAAATTTATCTCAATCATATATACTACATCCATTAATATATATCATGCTCTAGGTGCGGTTGCTGATTATACCTTATATTTATTTTGTGTGTAATAGATTTCAAGTAATTATCCCCTTTTCTCAAAGAGTCTCATTTTCAAAATCACAATTCTTCAATTTCATTTGGGATTAAGTCCCCTCCCCAATTTTCCACATAGTAAAATATTGAAATTAAAAGAGTGTGCCAAGATCTCTTTATAGCATTCAAGAAACAATGTCAATTCCTATAGATAGAGATCCAAAATTCCAAGAGAAGAAAATAATGCATTTGATTAACCTTCTAAAAAGGAAAAGTGGGGTACATATAGGGAAAATTAGGGAAACATAAGGAAGCCCATAATTTTATTAATTAACTAATTAAAATTAAATATAATAGCCTATGGACCCTTTATAACTAACCTAAGTAAGCTTAAATAACATAGAATGGCCATACGACTATGTAGGTAAAACCTAATGGGAAAAATCCCTACACCCTACAATAACACTCATTCTTAAGCATAGCTTAGGTGAGATGAGAATCGTGTCCTGGCATTGAAATACTAATGAGGTACCCAAGTACATAGTGATAAACCTATATAGGAGGAAGAAGAAGGTGGAGCAACCCTAACCCCAATGAGAGCTCACAAATAAAAAAATTACTCTCTAATGAAGGGCTTAGTTAGAATATCTATAATCTACTCCAATGTTAGAAAATATCAAAGATCAATGACTTGCTCATTGATAAGCTCTAATGAAGTACATGCGAATATCTATGTGCTTGATCCTTTGATTGAGAACTAGATTTCTACAAATCTAGATAGTGATTTGGTTATCATAGTAGATATTTTTTGGCTTATGAAACTAGACACCAAAATCAATGAGAATCCCCTAAAGCTAAATTGATTTAGTGGTGGCATTGACAGCCCCTCCATATTCTACCTCTATGGATGATAAATCAATTGCATGTTGCTTCTTGCTTGAACAACTTATTAGACTTGAACCAAGTGAGAAACTATATCCTGAGGTGGAATTTTGACTTTGATTATCTCCAACCCAATATGAATTTGTGTATCCAATAAAATCAATATTTATTCTTGCTTTGTAGTGTATCCCATAGTTGTGCGAACCTTGAATGTAGTGAAGAATCCACTTAGCTAATTTACAATGTAACTCATGTGGCTCCTACATAAACTGAGAGACCAACCCTATTACTTAATATATGTCAAGTCTACTTTGTGTGAGATAGATAAGACTATGCATAAGTTACTGATATGGATTTGCATCAATGAATGATGTAGGATAATCAACCTCAAGCTTCACACCAGGTAAGAAGGGAGTAGGAGCTAGCTTACAATCAACCATGTTAGACCTTGCAAGTAAATCAAGAGAATACTTGGATTGTGATCAAGATATCCTAGAATTTGATTGATTGATTTCAATCCCAAGAAAGTAGTGAAACAATCCCATGTTTATCATTAAAAATATGTTTAAAAGTATGATTTTCACTATTGAGATGGATGATCATGAGCTCTTTATAATCAATAAGTCATCCACATAGATAACTAAGATTAACAAAGAATCATCTTGCCACAAGATGTAGACATTAGGATCTAAGTGGCATCTGGTATACCTAATTGTGAGGAGAAAGGAGTCCATCTTGGCATACCATACCATAAGGTCTTATTTGAGTCCATAGATAGATTTATTGAGTCTAAAAAATAAGGGGGTATCTTCCATAAATCCTTGTGGTTGCTCCATAAATATCTCTTCTTTGAGGTTACCATGTAAAAAATCACTATTTACTCTCATTTAGTAAACATCCAACCAATGTGTAGTAGTGATGGCTAGAGTGAGTCTAATAGATGTCATCTTGGCTACAAGAGCAAATGTATTAGTGTAGTCTATGCTAGGCACTTGAGAAAACCCTTTTAAAACTAGATGATCTTTACACTTATTGATTGACACATGTACACCATACTTGGTTTGATAAACCCATTTACAACAAACCAATTTTCTTCCCTTGGGAAGAGGGACAAAGTCTCATGCTTTGTTCTTGATTAGAGAACTATACTCTTCTTGCATAGAAGAATCCCATTATGGAATGCCAGATGCCTCATGAAAGTTTTATGGATCTGAGGTAATGGCCAAGTAGGCATGTGATGTCCCTTGAAACCATGATCATTTCCACCTTGTATTTGATATATTTCCAACCCATTTCCTAGCACTTTGAAGTGTCTATTTTGGCCCAAGTAGGATCAAAATTGTATGAGATTAGAGAAACAAGAGGTGAGTCCTCATCATCTATAGTGCCAGTGTGAGATGGAGGAGGAGAATCCTCATCACTAATTTCATCACTTAAACTTGAAGAGGAATAAGAGTCATCCTCATTATCAGGAGGATTTGAGGTGGATCTATGTCATTATCAAAAGTGAAATCAATGTCCAATGAGACTTTTGAAGAGTATGGAGTGCAAGCATTGTGTTCAAGTGGGCCCTCATGAAACTTGACACTCCTTTAAATGAACAACTCATGATTTTTAGTATGGATAAGCCTATATCTCTTAACACCCTATGCATACCCCACAAAGATGCAAGATTGACTTTGAGGGTCCATTGCCCTGGATTTCCTCTTGGGAATACGGGCCATTGCTGGTGATCCAAACACTCAAATTTGATTAGCTATGGGCTTGTATCCATCCCAAGATTCAAAAGGAGTGATTCCCTTCAAGTCCTTATGTTGAACTCAGTTATGAATGTAGCATGCATAATTGATTGCTTCATCCCAATACTGAGGAGCAAGAGACTTTGATTAAAGCATGCAATTTGTCATTTCCTTCATGGTACAGTTCTTGCATTCATCCACACCATTCTATTGAGGACTATATAGAAATATGTGTTTCATATAAATCCCCTTTAATGTGCAAAACTACTTAAACTTGTTGACATACTCCTTTCTATTATCAAATATTAAGATTTTAATGGAATATTCTTATTACTACTCCACAAGTGCCTTGAAGTCCTTAAAGTGATAAAAAACCTTAGAATTTTTTTTGAGAAAAAACACCCAAGTTTACCTCTAAAAATCATCAATGAATGTGATCATGTATCTTGTCTTGTTGAATGAAGGTTTTGGAAATGGACCTGTTAAGTCATTGTGGACTATCTCTATCTTTTGTTCATCTCTCCTTGCTTTACACTTGTCATATTTATCTTATGGATGCTTACCAAGAATGAAGACATTACATATGCCATCAAATAATTTGACTTTAGGAAACCCTAAAACCATGTTATAATATCTGAGATTCTCTAGGTAATGGTAGTTAAAATGGCTAACTATTTATGTTATAGTTTTCTTACTCCATCTGCATGAGTAAGCAATGAAACTAAGGGTTGATTTGGGGCAAATTGTGAGAAGATATATAACCTAGACTGATGATTGGCCTTCCTATAATCCATTTTGGTGTCATTATGTAGCTCCTTGATAACCAATGAATTAGGTGTGAACTCAACTTGCTTCTTTTTACCTATGTGAGTGATGTGATATACTAATAGAAGATTGGTGGATAGTGAAGGAACACACAAAACATCATTGAAGGTCCCATCACTTAATTCAATTTATATTTTACCATTGACTTATGCCAAAGTGTCATCACCCATGATAATTAAAGGCACAAAATAAGGCTCTACTTCTAAAAATACATACTCTGAGGAGGCCATGTGATAGGAGGTACCTGAGTCAATAACCCAAGTTAAAGGATGAGAAGCTACTGCAACAAGTACCTTGCTCATGTTTTTACCCTTTGAAAAATCTTGTGTGGATATGTTATGAGATGAATATTTAGGAATACTGATGTTGTTCTTCTCAAGAATCTTAGTCAAGGTGTCAATCTTCATTTTCATGCACTGAGATTCATTGTGTCCAAGTTTTTTGCAAAAGTTACATTTGAGTTTCTCCTTATTAGGTTTCCCAATTAAGGAGGACTCATTTGGAGATGCCTTTGGCTTGTCATCTAATTTTTTATTCTTCTTATGCTCATGATCAGGTTTAGACTATTTCTTCACCTATTTTCCACTGCTAGAAGGCTTCTTCTTATCCTAATTGATAGTCAAGCCATGTGATTTTGAAGACTTTAGTGCACCCATTTGAACCAACTTATCTTGATCTCAAGTTATATCAGTAACAAAATCATTAAATGATGGAATTTTACAAGTAAATCCAAGTGCACATTTGGTATCATGAAATGTAAAGATGAAAACTAAATAGTCATGACCCAATTTTACAAGCACGGATATAATCAACTAGTCATCTCTTTTCTCAATGCCACATTGTTTTAACTGTAGTCTTAGTGATTTAAACTTTGTAGAGAAGTATTATAGGGTGTCATAGTCACTTGAGATCAATGTAATGAGCTCATTATCTAGCTCATGACCCCTCATGATGTCTTGCACTCCAAAAATCTTGTCCAAAATGGTTCAGACTTCGTTCAGGGTTTTCATAGATTCAAAATGAAATAGGAGGTTGGGAGACATTAACAGGCATAGAAACCCATAGGCTTCATCACATCTATTGTACCACTTAACTTTTTTTTGCATCTATAGATGGCTCTATTTCCTCACCCACAGTAAAATGAGAGTCATTTACCTCTAAAAGTGAGTTATTTTTTAGACTTCTATTTTAGATAGTTGAATGGTGCGAGTTGTTTGATGTTTAGATCCATTAGTGAAAATTAGAATGAGACAAATTTTAAAATTGAAATTAAATAAAAAATAGAAAACACACAGTATAAGTACCCTCTAAACTATCAATAATATCCCCCCTAAAGTTACAATGTACACACGCTCAGTCTTGGACATCAGGCATAGTCGATAATGAATCTATGAGCAATCACTGTGAGAAAGTATAAGAGGGACATTGGGCATAGTCGATAATGTGTCCAAGAGGAAAGGAACAAAAGTTTGAAGAGAGTTTTAAGCTATTACACCATGTGAAAAATGAATGTTAAAAATTTCCTAAAATAATTTCATCAATGCATAGATTTCAAGAAAATATGCATTTAAAAAAAAATGGCACTAAAAAAGGAGCTACGGATTGAAAGTTATAGAACTTACTAGTTCTTACTCCCACATATTCCTAGACCCTTTCCAAAAATGGAATGTTTTTTTTCCCACACTTGTGTTTTTAATCTAAAAATGCACAAATGGAAATAACTTTAATCTATTTTTTCATTATCTTTCACCTGAAATTTGATGCCCTCCTAAACATCACTTAGGGTTTCAACACTTCTTTACTTCGGGTTCTTGCAACTGCTTTTCTTAAAAAGTAAGAAGTAATTGACCCTAGAAAACTTGAGTAGGTATTCTTAGTGAATTTTGGGTTCTTGAAACCACATTACTTTGGGTTCTTACAATTGATTTACTTAAAAAAAGTAATAAGTAATTTCCATTTGAAAAACTAATTACTTCTTGGCCATGTATTTCGAGTTCTTCAAAAAACTTTACTTTGGGGTTTCAAATAGTTGCAACTTAAAAAAACTAAATGAGTAGTTAATAATGAAACTTGGAGAACTTGATTTGTTCTACAGAGAGTAAATTGGGGTTTCGAATAGATGCAACTTAAAAAAGTAAATGAGTAGTTGTGTTGAAGAAGCTTGATTACCGATTACTTCCTGTAGTGTATTTCAAGTTTCTTATATTGTTTTACTTAACTTTTCAAATTTGAAGTAAAGCAACTCAAAAACCCTAATTTGGTTTGTAGTCAAGTTATCAGGGTTGAGAAGCCTAATTAATTCCCATTTGCTAGCATTGAGAAACCCAATTGCTTCTTTCAATGTAATTTGTGGTTTTTGAACTAATTTACTTAACTTTATGAATTTGAAGTAAATTAATGCCAAAATATCAAATGGGTCTTGCAAGCAAGTTGTAGCACTTTGAAAACCTGATTTGGTCTAGAATCAAGTAATGGCCCTCTGAGAACCCATTTTGGTCTATATAGAGTAAACCGAGTTTGTAGGCTTGATTACTTCATCTATACAGATGTCTAACCAGATGGAAGAAATTGATTTCTATGAAAATCTATGAATTTTCTCAAAAATATAAAAGCAACCCATTTTAGACCTCAAAAAAACCAAAAAATACATGCAAATAGATTTTTCATCAAAGGAATTTTGACATGAGTTTCAAGGTAGATTAAGAAAATTCCTCCAAGGTCAAAAATGGCTAGCAAGACAAAAGAATATTGAGCAAGGTAAATTCATGGAGGATCTTACCAGGGAGTCTGATACATGAGAATATCAAGAAGGATCTAATACCATGAAAGAGTGTGCCAAAATATCTAAATAATGTTCAAGTAACTATGTAGATTCCAATAGAGAGATCTCCAAAATTTCAAGAGAAGGAAAATAATGCATTCGATTAACCTTCCAAAAAGGAAAAGTGGGCTACATATAGGAAAAATTAGGGTAACATGAAGAAGCCCCTAATTTTCCTAATTAACTAATTAAAATTAAATATAATTAGCCTATGGACTCTTTAGAACTAACCTAAGCAAGCTTAAATAAAATATAATGGCCCTACAACTATGTAGGCAAAACCCAGTAGGAAAAAACACTACATTAATAGAAATACTTCCTCAATAATCATAGGCACCTTAGGAATCATGTCTTAGTTTTTACATTTCATAAATAAGGATATTATTATAAACAACTAATATGTTTTTTCCATAACAATTAAATATTTAGGTATATACATGGGTAAGACATGAGAAGGCCTTAAGGATATTTCTATTATGAGTATCACACTATCTTGGAAGTAAAACTAGTGTCCAAACTTTGAAATGGTTTAGTTCATTATAGAGGAAATCCTATGGCATTTTATATCACAAATGGATTCATAAACAACCTAGAGAAGCTCAATACAAATCTTGGGGTAATTATAGTGATGTAAGGGATTATATAATATCCAATAGACAATATGGATGGGATTATTATCCAATGGAGACTAAGGATTGGATAAACTAACACTAAATTTTATTATATAACATATGAAATCAATTAAATATGAATCAAAATGGAATTGGTTTCCCTCCTTGCAATCATCAAAGGATTTAACAAGATAGAACAATATTGAATCACCCTAATTGGTCATGTTTCCATACTTTTGTACATTATGAATCAGTGTCACCAAATCAGTATATACATGGTCGAATGAGTTTCTTATAAACAACCTATGTAATAAAATAATAGCTTCCCTAGTATGAAATTTGAAAAGGAAAGATACATATGACATATAAATTAGAAGGAAAACCACTAAGAGGGTGGGGGGGGGGTGAATCAATGTTCAAACTTTACATTCAATTCTACTTATCATTCATCAACCATTCAAATCAATAGAGTGATTAATCAATGCATTTAGAACCATTCATATGAACATGAAGCAAGAACGTAACACATGAACACAAGATCTATGTGGTAAACCCTCATGGGGGATAAAAACCACTGATACGCAACTTGAAAAACTTGTCCTATAAGACTATAAATCAAGTTTAGTTGATCACCAACCCAACAAAGAACACCAACCCCTAAATTTATCAAGCCCAAACTTGAAATTAGAAATCACCAAATTTATTGGAGGCTACAACCCCCTTCATGATCAAACACCCACTCAATAAACACTATGAAACTATCCACCTTGTTCTTGATGTCCTCTCACAACTGATGATGGTCTTTTCTTTTCTCTATCACTCTCAAATCTACTTCTCAGACAAGCACACACTATCCTTTACCTTCTTCACTCAATTAGCCCTATTATTGATTAGGCTAGGTCATACGACCTTGATAATCAATTTTTTTAGCCCTATAATATATGCATGATAATTTATATATACCCTCTTGATGGTCTACAAGACCTCCTTCAACCTCTTTAAAGTTCTATCTTACTCACTTCAACTTACTCATACTCAATAAGTACTTCAAAGTTGATTAGATCATATGACCTTTTATTCATGAATATAATATCAATTATATATTCATAACTATTTATTATACACCTATCTAATGGTCAAAAAAACATTCTTGAGCTCTTGAATATTATATTTTATTCACTTATACTCCCCCAATTCTCTAACTCATAAAATAGGCCTATTAGGCCTTATTCTTATACCAATGACAAGATCACTTACACTCTTAGTTGGGAAAAAAGTTAATCCATCAAGATCAATAAAAAATTGTCTTAGGACAAATTATACATAGGAATAAATCAAAATAATATCACTATTATGTCATCCAAACACATTTAGATGCCATTCTTATTTTAGGCCTGATAGAGACCTAATGCATTAGGTATATCCTCTCCATGGAACAACTTAAACCTATATGGCCCAAATGTCCCTCACCAATGAGCTAAAAAATTTAAAAAACTTATCTAGAAACCTCAATTAACCTGCTCTATGATTAATAAGTCACAAATCCTTCCTCATACCTTGAAATCACAATTATGCCTTAAAGATCTATTAGGTCTAATTGTCTCAAAACTACTGTCTTCAAAGACGAAACTCATAAAACCTTTAGAAACATATTATATAAACAAACCATATATGGATGAAAAATTCATGACCTCAGGGTCATCAAAAATTTCATTATAAAACTTTTATCAAGATCCAAAGACTCAAGAACACCTCATCAAAAATCTCACTCAAAATTGCATATTTGCTCAAAAACCTAATAATGAAAAATTGACCACCAATATATATAAAAGGATATTTAATGACTCTCAATTAATTAATATTAAACTCATAGACCTTAGGAACATATTAATATGCATTAAAATTTTAAAATTTGGGCAAATCACCTCAAACTCATCTCTACTAGATGATTACTCAAAACTACTAGAATGCTCTAAAACATAGTCAACATTCCTTTGACTTTCCACACTATCATAGAGACTTATCATGATCATAAATAAATTAAAATGATCCTATGACATCCATATAACAAATTAAAATAAAAAATAACATGGTGTAGAAGCAATAATTCAAATTACTAACCAAACACTAGTCCTTATTACACACAATCATAACTCACTCCGATAAGCAAAATTTTGAAAAACTTATCAAACACATAAAATGAATTTTAAAATATATAAAATACATGAATAGGACATGCAAGTCATATACAACATATTCAATCACTCAGGATCATCAATTTACCATGAAAAGGCCTTCAATAACAATAATTCTAGAAAAACACATTCTACATTATAGAACCAGTTAGCGAATGGCTTAATATGATGACAAAAATGATTGACATAGATAATATATATTATCTTAAAATATTTATTAACATTAAAAATGGGTCTTGAACTTATCCCTCCATCCATTCACTTCTTTTGGATATTGCAACTTTTGAGAACTACACAAACTTCTTTACAAATATTAATGTAACCGATTATTTTCTATCTCCTCTCTCTAACCAATGCCACATAGAGGTGATTAAGAGAGTTTAATCCAAGATAAAATAATAATACTAACATTTACGAACCATTATGATCACTTTTTAATCATATCTCTAACATCAGGTTCAACTTAGGGTTTTAAGGCACTAAAAACTAGTATTCATTCTTAACAATCGTTAAAAAAATATTAAACATAAAATCCATAACCAATGATAGGATATTTTATCTAGGAACCTTACCTAAATTAAATTAACTTATTTTAATCTCATGGAAAGTTTTCACATGCCAATGAGAATAAGAAAATGCTTCTGTAGCACTCAAGAGACCTCAAATCCATTTTTATGCCTTCTTATTCAATTAAAGACCTCAAACTTCACCAAAAATATTGAAATAACATGTTATACCTAAAACCATGCTCACATGAGATCAAAATACTCCAAACATGATCATAAATCCTCATCATGCCACATAGGGTCTTAAGACAAAGTCCATGAGAAGACAACCAATGAAGGACTTACCCCTTTAGTTCACTTCGAGAGTTATGTGAATGACTCTACACCTTTATATCATTATATAACATTGTATCACATAAATTTGAGTCCATAAACATCCATATCATAATCATCATTCCTCTAGAAGCCATATCCATGCTTAATAACTAGTCCATCAAATAGACCTACTAGGTACCATACCACTTTGAGACCTTCAAGACTCCTTCTATAGCTGAAAACTCATATCCAAAAATATGAAACATGATCCAAAACATCTCCCATCATTATCCTTTGACAAATACTTCTAAAACTATATTAGTCATTTAACAAGACTAACTAGCCTTCTTAATCACACAAGATGTGAAGACAAAATACATTAGTTGTCTTCAAATTATCTCTCTGAACTCATGAAAACCTAATGATCTTATTGACAATATAGGTTCACTCTAAAAATCATTATCATACCAAAAAACTTGATACCATGCTCAATCACTGTCATACTTCTTCTCACAAGCCTCATCTCCACTACTCATGACTTCATCAAGACAAGACTTGGATTCATAATACACCTTGTCCACAAAGGATTTCTTCTTATGAACTTGGTCAATAATGACCTTATTAAAACAATAAGTTCAACACAATCAAACACTCTCTTTTAGATGATATTTCATAGCATTAAAAAACAACACTACTCATAAGCTTGTCATATCACAAAATTATGCCAAGACCTTATGCATAAATCAAGGTCTTACTAGATAATGCTTAAGCCATCATGATAACTTACCATGCATCCTTAAAAGATAACCTCTGGGACATCAATGACACTCAATTAAATTTAACATCAATGCAACCATCAATGTCTCAACATAACAATAGGAACATACCTTAACAATCTCCCTATTTGCCATTGATGGCAAACACTCTAACAAAGAAGATCATTCTCATCTCATCAAGATGGATCTACCCCAAACTAGTCTTTCTCCAAATCTAGAATTTCTTCCCCTTTGACATTAATGACAAAGGGTCATCTTTGATAATACTTCCATATGATCCTTGTACCTAAAACATGCTTTCTCCCCAAACAAGATCAATCTTTCTCTGATCAATCAAATGAGAGCTCAACTCACATAAGTATTCAACTATTCTCCCCTTAAGCTTAGACATACCTAAAACATATAAAAATCACTCTCCTTTCTTGATATCTGGTCAAAACTGAATAAGGAGCTCCCCATTTGAAAAATCATCTTCTTAAAAATGACAACCATCTTCAACAACCAAAAACTCAACACACAAGAACAAAGAAACTAAGAATCATCTTAGACACATGTTCTCCCTAACACCATCCATATCATTTTTGGATGAACTTAGAACATACTAATACTCACCTTTTCATTGACATGATTGAAACAAATCGATCACACTCGGAATACTCATTGGGACACCCCACCTTGACATCCACTAAAGAACCTTCCCTTGTCTTCACAAATTGAGCTCAAATAATGAGTCATTAAGATTTTCAAACTAATACCACTTTATCAACATAGAGATATGGAGATCAACTACCAAATGCTGAACACCAATAGTCTGAAGCAAATAATAACTTCTTACCTTTAAACAACACTTCTATCTTATTTAACAGAATTTAAATGGTCTTCATAATCTCATTGGTCTTGCAAACCGATCTATAACTCATATGCCTTCTTGGATATCATGATCAATATTAATGGCTTCCCTTTTGTTATTATAATTGGTACCATCATAATAACACCTAGAAATATCAGCCCAATCTCACTATGCATATATGAAACTCACATTTTTACATTGTCAATCACCTTAAACAAGCTCTTGAAACCAATTCCAAACCTTAACATAGATTAGGATCAAAACCAACTATCTTCATGAACACGTTGGTCTTGTAAACCAATCCATAACCCAAATTTATTCATGATTTCTATATATACTCTTGGAATACACCCCAACTCTTGGAGCTCACTAAAAATCTAAAAATCTCATAGCTATCTCAAGTATTCTCATCATAGTATTTGGGTGTCATCTTAAATTTTGGATATGAAATAATCTCTACCTTATGTTTAAACCATCATTCCATCACCTTATCTGACTTAGACCTCTTTGTAGACAAAGGGAATCTATATTAGTCTTTATAAGATTTGCACTCATGATTCAAATGAATTCCTCCTTTGGGCCTTGTCACCTTAATCTATAATTGCTCAACAATCATACAAACACAAGCAAGGATACATGATCATACCTTTATACATCATGAATCCATCCAATATTCTAACATAGGGATGGATAATATCCATCTTCCCTTCCTTGATCAAACATTCATCATGCCCTTGTTAGTGTAGTGATTTTTCCTAATGGGTTTTGCCTATACGGCCTTATGACCATTCTATGTCAATTAAGATTCCTTAGGCTAGTTATAAAAGGGTCACATAAACTAATTTAATTTTAATGTAATTACCTAATTAATAAAATTAGAGGCTTCCTCATGTTGCCCTGATTTTACCTATATGTACCCACTTTTCCACATTGAAAGTTTAGACAGGTTAATGCAATTTTATGTAAGCACACCATATTTTGCAATATTATTATGTGAAGAGAAGTTTCTTTATCCTTTATAATTTATATATGATTTCATTAATCCATATATAGGTTTGCTCAATCTTTTGTGCAAGGATCCAAGATCATGGCCAATCTGACATGGTATCAAAGCCATTTTTGCCAATATTGCAATAATCTTTGTGGTGAAATATTTCATATATTCGTTATTCTAGCATAAAAAAGGGTTTGATGGGATTATTTGGGGAATTCATTAAAAACATTATACTAGAGATTCAAATCTCAAAAACAAATGTCCCATTAGTTTTAGAAGGTGCCCAAGCCCTTGGATCGATTGTATACATGACCTAGTTTTGGAATATTTAATTTTTTCCTTTCTTTCTGGCATCCCAAGGGCCCATTTTTCATTTTCTTAAAAAATTTATACTCTCTTGTGTTGCTATGCAAAAATTCCTTCTAGGTTTTCTTCTTTAGGTCAAAATCTCAAATTGATCTCTTGTAGAATTTCCATTGTTGAAGTATTTTGGATGTTTTTGGTTTGCCTTGATTTGTGTGTCATCATACCTTTACATTACTCAGATCTATAGGTCATCATTACTTTAGTGATGTAGTTGATCTACCTCATTTTTCATGAATTAGAGAGTTTTATAACCAATCCAAACTTTTAGAGGGCTGTTACTTAGCCAACAGACCAAATCAGACTTTCAATGGTGAGTAACTTCACTTTTCTAAGTTGAGTTTTTTGATATGTGCACTTACTTACCCATAGAAGAAATTGGACTTATGGAATTGCTTTAATTTCAAATCCATGAAGTTAAGTAAGTGTTTACCGAATTTGACCCTAAGTTATATTTGGTCAACTCATAATATTTTGAACTTTTGAATAAGGTTTCATGTGTCCTATGGGGTCTCTTATTGTCCTATATGTCTTACTTATCCTTCCCCTAGTCTTGGTCTAAGCCCTTTCTCTTTGTACTAGTCAAGTCAATAAAATTCAAAATCAGTCAACCAAGGTCAAACTTATTCAAGGGCTCATTTTATTCTGAAAATGTCCTAGGGTGATCTTTGATATGTTTTAGGAGGTTCAAAAGTCATTCATTTACATTTCATTGTATTATATGCAAAAAATGGCCTTTTGGTCATATTCCTAGCTCAATTAATGACTTGTACAAACTTACAAAGAAGCACATTTGTCAAAAAGGTAATTATAAATGTGGAGGAGGTCAATATCTATTAGAGGTCAGTTAAAGAAATAGTTATATGTAGGAAATGGTAGTTTCTCCTTTAAAATAGGCCATTTGTAGCACTTGTATAGACTTGTAGAACTAACCTTCAAATAAAAACATGGATGGAGTGACTATTAACCTCACCACACTATTTTCCATGCTTTTTTTCAAGGAGAATACTATAAATTTTAGTTTTTCTCCTATTTCTTCCATTTTCTCTTTGCAAGCCAAGGAAGGTCAAATTTAACCACTTGGTATGGGTCATACAAGTGGAGTTGGGAAGAGTGGTCATGGGGGTGGATATTAATCTGAGTTTAATTAAAATCCATAACAAAAAATTTCAATTTGGTGCCTCCTCCTTTATGAACAATTTATAATACCTCAAACAACTTTTTATGCACTTGCATTCAAAGGGGGTATATGTTTGCATCTGTTTCTTATTTTTATAAATATATGGATCTATGTGATTTTTATGGAGAATTTTTAGTTTATAATAGGCCCTCTCATTTATTTTTTCATCACCCAACACTCTCTCTCTTAAGGTCCTTGAGGGAGATTTCCCAAATTATACTTGTTTCTCAAAGTTTGCAGTCATAGATGTATAACTTGTGTTATTCCAGCATGGAAGACGCTCCATGGAGATGTTTAGTGTTATTGGATTCATGTTAAAAAATTTATTTCATTAAATGATCTTTTGAGAGATCAGATCAATACACCTTCAAAGCAAATTATCCATTTTTATTGTTCACTACCTTGTCAACAGATAACACTCACAGTTGCCTTATACAAGACCTTCAAGAGGTTTATACGGAGGAGTGAATAGTGAAACACATGATGGAGTTAATTTTGAGGTTATAACATACCCAAAGGGTCATGAAATATATGTCATAAAGGTTAGAATTCTATGCAAATCAGAGTTTGCCTTCAAAAGGATGATTAGACTATATTGGTCTCTCTATCCTAAAAAGACCAAAATAGAGGTCCTTAAACTTTTTTGGAATGGCATATAACATGATAAAATGAGTTTATAATTTTATTAATTATTTGGTTTAGTAGTAATTACCACATAAAATTATCATGCCAATTTTTAATGTCAAAAGGTGAGTGAAGGATGAATAATTAGAATTTAAAGTTGCCCAAGAAATCACCAAATTTTGATAGTGAAACCTATTGGATGCTGACAAAAAAGGTGACCTTTTACTTCGTATTGAGAATCATAAACTATGAAATAAAAGGGGAAAAATATAAAATGTTTTAAAATACACCCCTAAACCAAGATTTTAGAGAAAAGGAGGTGTGCCTTGTTTTGATTCCTAAGCACTCTCCCCTGTCTGTACACACGCCTGTGAATTGGCACCTACAACAATGTTGGTAAGATAATGAGTTAGAAGTAGGTTTTCCTTGTACCAAAATATACTATATTGGTTAAATTTGGGTTATAAAAGTGAAAATTGGCCTCAGGGATCTCATGTAAAACCCAAATACACCTAAGACAAGGGTGAACAAAGCCAAATCAACCTACAGCTAGGGCAGAGTATCCTAGTTCAGGTAACAATCAAACAAATGCATGGAAGGAGGAATAGTTGCATATGATTTAATGATTTAGGATCATATGAGGTTTTTAGATTTTTATTCAAGTGGGAATCTAAAGGGTACCTATAATCCACTATAATCAACCAAATTCAAGCCATAATAACCTAAAGGTCTTAAGTGAGGTTCAAGAGGTAGATGACTTCCACATTAAAAAAAAGTATAATGGAAAACGTCTTAAGTGGGGTTTTAGTGATAATGAATATCAAATTAAATAATATTTTACATGTTTTAAATTATTTATAAGTCATGAATTATCCTCATACATTTTTCTAGGATCAAGACAAGGCAAATCACACTTACAGGTGTGACTGTGAGGAAAAACACAGTTACAGTAAGGAATGAAGGGTTTATATTAGAGTGTAAAGTGTGAATAACTTATGATTTTGGATATATGATTTAAGTTTGGAAAATTTTCATGATTATTATAACACCTTCATAAATAAATCACAATACATATTGAATAAAAGAGAGATTAAATGACACTTACATAGTCTTGGTCTAACACTTTACATATAGTCCTGCACCTAAAAGTTTGCTTAAGGAATTTAGGTATTTAGAGGGTTAAAAAATGGAGTTAGAGGATTTTTTTTTTCATTGATAATCCTTGTGACCTGAATAACCCTCTCCAATAATTAATTTTGTGAGATTAATAGAGGAAGTACCCCCTATTTTGTCTCAGAGAGGGGGCACATTACTCCTTGTATATATCATGTTTTCTTGTTGAAGAAGGTAAAAACATGGAACAAAGGTCAAAAAAAGATTTAAATAAGGTTTTTATAGTTGGAAAACACCTAAATAAATATGATAAACCTTTCTATATGGTTTTAAGGAAAATAGGGAGGTTTAGACAAGGAGGTCTAAAGGCAAACCTAGTGAGGCAACATGCAAACCTAGCCTTAAATAAGAGATCACTTTAAGTATGGGCCTTAGGTAAGAATATAAATGACTTGAGTCATCTTCACAGAAATATATATTAAATTTATAATCCATCATATTTCATAGGAATTCATTTTAAATCCATATTGAGTCTAAAGTTACAAGCATATCCTTTGGAGAAGGCCTAGGCCTAGTTGCTAGATAGGGTCACTCTTCATTTCTAACTCCAAGAGAGATATTATAGTGATGGAAAAATGTTTTTAAAATGTATATAAATGTGTTTGAACCTTTATTATATAGGGTAATCCATCAGGAGGCCATCTTTTGAATTGAAAGCTACTAGACCTCACAGAATGAATGAGAATGGCTCGAGTGGCCAAGTTGAGAAGCTCAAAAATCCATTGATACCTTGCATGGGAGATTGAGGTATTTAGGGAAGTTAGAGAGGGTCCATAAGTATCCCTTAGTGTAATTTTAAGATAATTTTAATGTGTATCCTTTATTAATAAAGGTTAAGAGTCCAAGTGACCTCAAAACCCTTGAATACCCTATTTTGTGACCCAATGGAAGAAATGAGGCTCAAAGTGCATCCAAATGAGAAAATTTGACCTTGAGAGCTAAAGAGAAGTTGATGAAAACTTCATTAGGTATATATCCATAGAATCATATTTTAAAAAATCCATACATATCAAGTAAAAATTATTTTTATTTGAACTTTTATTATGTTTTGCATGTCTTGAAGATGATCATGGGATACCAATCACTTGGGAGGGTAGATTGTGACTTGAAAAAACTCCCTATGACATTTTCATAGCTTTGAAATTCTCAAAAGTGTCCCTAATAATCCCCTCACTTTATCCAGTCTCTAAAGGGAAATAATGAAAAGAGTGACACCTTGAATTTTGAGACTTTTCAAGATGTGCCTGATGGAACCAAGTGTATGAAGTGTCCTACCATGTGTCATGAGACCCATAGTATGGATTATTGAGGAAGGATAAGAATATTCTAGTGTAAATTCTCAATAAAATCCTATTGGAGAGTAATCATGATTATAAATAATGATTGTGCTTGTGTAAGAGAATATCCATGATTAGGAAAATTCTCAATGCAGGTGGAGGTCTCTTTGTAACTTCCTCTCCTCAGTGCACATGAGACACTTGTCCCTAATTTATTTTTGAATTCTCAAGGAAGCCCATGATGAAGGCAGTTTCCAAGGGAGAGTGATTAAGGAGTTTCAACATCACATGTGAGGAAGGTGCTCAGTTTAGGATGGACACATGTTCACATCAGTTCTTGATCTCTTTTCCACCTCATTTCCATGAATTGTAACTAGTTTTGATATTTGGACACTTATCCTTAAGCCTCTTTAACTTCTCTTTTATTTCTCTTCTTCTAAGTTCTATAAATACAAGCTATTTTAGTTATTGTAAAGAGACCACACCTATTATGGTAAAGCCCTACTAGTTATATATTGTACTTTTCCTTTGAAATAAGATATGTAATCTAGTTTTGATCCTATAGACTATCTTTTATAAGTGTGTGAAGAGATATATAGTGAGAAGTCAAGTGATTGATATCAATCCTTTCTTACTCTCAATCCTTTCATGTCTACTACAATTTGTTTCATTATAATAGGTCACATGAAGTGTTATTAAGTGCATGAATATATTTTCCAAGTGTAAAATTAGCCTTAGTGTCTAAAAATGATCTTTGGTTAACTCACCTTGAGTAGTCCTTCATGTATTCCACCTTCATGTTTGAAATTCTAGTGTTAGAGTGTTCTAAGAGGTAGAAGTTATTTTTGTGAGTCCTATCTCTTAGTGTATCTGTATGATAATATTGTGGATAAATTCATGGTGTATGACCCCCATAGAATTGTTTACTTTCATGCAACTTCTATCCCTTTTCACATAAGAAAGTATTATATTAGGTGAAAAGTATATCATGATATATCTAGGGAGCTAGCCCCTTCAATCATAGAGGTCTAATTACAACATAGGTTCCCCAAACACCTAGAAGTAGTCCAATGTTGCTTAAATGTGGAAGAGGCTTGAACACCCTCTTATAGGGTAAAAGATTTGGAGTCAATAGTAATCAGGGTGTCAAACCCTAGTTTACACTATTACAGACCAACTCAAAATTATTGGGGGTCTTTACTTGTAACTTCACCTACCTCAAGTAAAGTAGGTCCAAAGCTCTAGTATACACTGTGAAAAACCAAATTGGACTTTTAGAGGTCTATTGCTTACTCAGGTTTTTAAAGGGTGATTACTTCTTGAATTGAAGTAGAGTAGGTTTGAAAATATGATGTACACTATGAAAGACCAACTCAAAGTTACAGGGGTCTATTGATTAATTGGGTTCAAAGGATGATTACTTGTGAAAGTTAAGTAGTCTAGGAAGTTTGATTAATCTTCCAAGACTGACTTGGAATTTTGAAGGGTCATTACTGCTTAGAGTTGTGGGGTACCACTACTACCTTATTCTATTTAGAAAAGTAGTCTGGTAAGTCCAATTAATCTTTTGAGACCGAACTAGAATTTTGAAGGGTCATTACTGCTCAGAGTTGTGAGGTACCGCTACTTCATTTTTTAGCAATTTCTATCTTTTATAGAAAGAGTCCAAGAATGTGTAGAAGTAAGAACTTATAAGAGTCATAAATTTCAATCTTTAGCTCCCTTTTGGGTGTTATTTTTTTTGAAAGTGCATATTTTTAAAATCTATATGCATTGGTGGTATTTTTTAAAGTAATTTATAACATTTATTTTATTCATGGTGTAATGGCTTAAACTCACTTCAAACCTTTTGTACCTTTATTGGATGCATTATCAGTTGTGCCCAATATCCTTCTCATACTCTCTCACACTAACTAATTATAGATGCATTCTCAGGGGTGCCTAACATCTAATATTAAATGTGTGTTGCATTGGAATTTAAATGGGGATTTTTGATGATAGTTCAAGGGGGTACTTGTACTATGTGCAATATATTCTTTGCTTTCATCTCAATTCTATAAATTATCTAAATCTAATCTAAACTAATGGATCTAAACTTGATTAAACCACTCACACCATTTAACTATCTCTATTAGAAGTCTAATATGTAGCTCACCTTGAGAGGTAAAGGAATCTATTGGATCACTCTGGGTGTGGAAACTGAGCTAGATATAGATGTAAAAAAGGCTAAGTGGTACAACAAATTTGACAATGCCTATGGTTTCTTATGCTTTTCAATGTCTCCCAACCTCTTGTTTCATGTTAAATATGCAAAAAATCTCAACAAAGTTTGGACCATCTTAAACAAGATTTTTGAAGTGCAAGACATCATGAGGGATCATGAGCTGGAGAATGAGCTCATCATATTGAGCCTAGGTTACTATGATACCATAAAAGACTTAATTACAAAGTTTAAATCACTGAGACTATAGTTAAAACAATGTGGCATTAATAAAATACATGACCAGTTGATTTTATCTATGCTTCTAAAACTAGGTCATGACTATTCAATTTTCATCTCTACATTTCATGATACCAAATGTGCACTTAGATCCACTTGGAAAATGCCAAAATTCAATGAATTTGTTGGTGATCTAACTCAAAATCAAGATAATCTAGTTCAAATGGGTACACTCATGTGTTCAAAATTGCCTTGATTGTCAATCTAGATAAGAAGAAGCCTTCGAGCAGTGATAAACATGAGAAAAAATAGTCTAAAATAGATCATGAGCATAAGAAGAATTATAAATTAGACTCCAAGCCTAAGGCATCATCAAATTATTCCTCCTCGAGTAGGAAACTTAAGAAAGATAAACTCAAATGCAACTTTTGTAAGAAACTTGGGCATGATGAATCTCAATGCATGAAAAAGAAGATTGACACCTTGAATAAGATGCTTGAGAAGAATATCATCAGTGTTCCTAAATCCTCAAATCAGAACACATCCACACAAGGTTATGCAAAGGCTAAAGATAATCAAATTGGTAAAAACAAGGGCAAGGCAATTGTTGTAGTAGCTTCTCAACCTTCAACTTGGGTTATTGACTAAGGTGCTTCCTATCACATGGCCTCCTTAGAGGATCTATTTCCATAAATAAAGCCATGTTTCATGCCTTAAATTCTCATGGGTGATGACAATTCAATAGAAGTCAGTGGTAAAGGATCAATTAAAGTAAGTGATGGGATCTTCAATGATGTTATGTGTGTTATTTCATTATCCACCAATCTTCTATTAGTGTACTAAATCACTCACATAGGTGCAGGGAAGTGAGTTGAGTTCACACTTGATTTAGTGATTATCAAGGAGATACATAATGACACTATAGTAGCTTATGGGAATGCCAATCATTAGTCTAAGTTATATACCTTTTCACAATTTTTCTCAGACCATCCCTTAGCTACACTGCTTACTCATGCAGATGGAGTGAGCAAACTATGTCATGAATGGTTTGGCCATTTAAACTACCATTACCTAGAGAAACTTAGTCATTAGGACATGGTTTTAGGGTTGCCTACTATGAAAATATTGGATGGCCTATGTAATTGCTACATTCTTGGAAAGTATCCAAAAGAGAAATATGATAAGGGAAAAACAAAGAGAGCTAAATAGAAGCTAGAAATTATTCACAATGACATAGCAAGTCCATTTCCAAAACCTTAATTCAATAAGACCAGATACATGCTCACATTAATCAATGAATTTTTGAGGTATACTTAGGTGTTTCTTCTTAAAAGGAAGTCTAAGTTATTTGATCTCTTCAATGACTTCAAGGCACTTATGGAAAAGTAGTTAGATTGTTCCATTAAAATCTTAAGGACTGATAATATTAGGGAGTATGTCAATAATAGGTTTCATCAGGTTTACACATTAGAGGGGATTCAGATGTAACACTTAGTTCAATTTAGTCCTTAGCAGAATGATGTTGTTGAACACAAGAATCATTCTTTGAAGGAAATGACCAACTGCATGCTTCAATCAAAGTTTCTTGCTCCTTAGTTTTGGGCCAAAGTAATCAACTGTGTGTGCTACATTTATAACCATGATCCACACAAAGACTTAAAGGTAATAACTCATTTTTAAGCTTGGCATACATGGTCACAAGCCCATAGTGGATCAATTTTGAGTGTTTGGATCACTAGCAATGACTCATGTTCTAAAGAATAAATGCAAGGCAATGGACCCATATAGTCAATCTTGTATCTTTATGTGGTATCCAAAGGGTGCTAAGGGATGCATGCTTCTTCATCCTAAGACTCTTGAGTTATTCATAGAGAAAAGTGTGAAGTTTTATGAGGGCCCACTTAAACTCACTATTGGTACTCCAGACTCTTCAAAAGTCTCACTGGACATTGATTCCACCTTAGATAGTTATTTGGATCCACCTCAAAATCCTCCTAATGATTAGGATGAATCTTCTTCTTCTTCTTCTTATTCAATTTAAATTGATGAGAGAAATGAAGAGGATTATCCTCCATCTCACACTCACACTTTAGATGATGATGACTCACCTCCTATTTCTCCAATCTCATACAATTTTGGTCCCACTTGGGCCAAATAGACACTTTAAAGTGTTGGGAAATGGGTTGGAAATCCATAGAATATAAGGTGGACATGTAATAGGGGACTTCACATGCCTACATGGCCATTTCCTTAGATCTAAAAACCTTTTATGAGGCATCCGGGATTCTATAATGGGATTATGCTATGCAAAAGGAGTATAGTTCCCTAATAAATAACAAAGCATGGGACTTGGTCCCTGTTCTTAAAGGAAGAAAATTGGTCCATTGTAAATGGGTTTATAAAACTAAGTATGGTGTAGATAAGTATGTTGATAAGTACAAATCTTCTCTGGTTATAAAGGTGTTTCATCAGGTCCCTGACATAGACTACACCAAGACAATTGCTCCTATAGCCAAGAAAACATCTATCAGACTCACTCTAGCCATCATAGCCACACAAAAGTGGGATGTTCACCAAATGGATGTTAAGAGTGTTTTTCTACATGGTGAGATCAAATAAGAGGTCTACATGAAGAAATTAAAAGACTTTGTGGAAGATTCATCTGTAGTCTATAGATTCAAGAAATCTATCTATAGACTCAAATAGGCCCTTCAAGTATGGTATGACAAGATGGACTCATTTCTCCTCACACTCAAGTTCATTAGATTCCACTCAGGTTCAAATGTCCACATCTTGTGATAGGATGATTCTCTATTGATCCTAGTTCTCTATGTGGATGACTTGATGATTACAGGGAGCTCATGATCATCTATCTTAGTAGTGAAAATTGTAATTTTAGATAGATTTTCAATGACAAATATGGGATTACTACATTAACTTCTCGAGATTGAAATCATTCAATCAGATTCTAGGATAAATTTATCAAAATACAAGTATTTTCTTTATTTACTTGCAAGGATTAACCATTGTTGATTGTAATCCAACTTTTACTCCCTTCTTGTCTAGTGTGAAGCTTAAGGTTGATTTTCCTACACCATTGGTTAATGCAACTCCATATCGGTAACTCATGGGTAGTCTTATATATCTCACACACAATAGACCTGACATATCATATGTAGTTGGCATTGTTTCCTGGTTTATACATGAGCCACATGAATTATATTGGAAAGAATCTAAGTGGATTTTGCACTAATTCAAGATTCACACAACTATGGGATACACTATAGAGTAGGAATAGAGGTTGATTTGATTGAATACATAGATTTAGACTGGACTGGAGATATTTAGAGTTAAAATTCCACTTCATGTTATAGTTTCTCACTTGTTTTAGGTCTAATAAGTTGGTCAAGTAAGAAGTAGCATGTAGTTGCTTTAACATATACAGATGAAAAATACATAGGGGTTTTCAATGCCACCATTGAGGTAATCTAGGTTTAGGGGATTCTCACTCAAGTTTGGTATCTAGTTCCATAAGCCAACAATCATCTACTATGACAACCAAAGCACTATCCATATTTGCAGGAATATAGTTCTCCATAAAAGGACAAAATACATAGAGATTCACATGCACTTCATCAAGGATACTATCAATGAATAATTAATTTATCTTTAGTACTATTTAACATCAGAGTAGATTGTAGATATTTTGACCAGTCCCTTTATAAAGAGTAAATTTATTCATCTGCAAGATGTCATTGGGGTTAGGGCTACTCCACCTTCTTCTTCCTCCTATGGAAGTTCTTCATTATTTACTTGGGTACCTCATCAGGATTTCAATGTCAAGACCCAATTCTCATCTCACCTAAGCTAATATTAAGGGGCATGTTAGTGTAGTGATGTTTCCCAATGGGTTTTGCTTACATGGTGTTATGGCCATTCTATGTCAATTAAGCTTCCTAAGATTAGTTATAAAAGTGTCACATAGGCTAATTTAATTTTAATTTAATTATATAATTAGGAAAATTAGAGGCTTCCTCATATTTCCATAATTTTCCCTATATGTACCCCACTTTTCCACTTTGGAAGGTTAGATAGGTTAATGCAATTTTATGCAAGCAAATCATATTTTGCAATATTTTTGTGTGAAGACAAGCTTCTTCCTTCTTTACAATTTATCTATGATTTCATTACTCTATATGTATATTTGCTCAATATTATGTGTAAGGATACAATATTGTATCCAATCTAATATCCTTTATTCCTATTAATAACATCCAATATGTTTCTATGTCTATGTATACCTTATTGGCACTATACACCTACTCTAGGAGCATAAATGTGACTAGTTTGTTCAAAAAATCATACAGATAATTTGTAATCTCATACATATATTGATAGATTATTGTCTGCAATGT
Source organism: Torreya grandis (assembly GCA_037957365.1). Classification (NCBI taxonomy): domain Eukaryota; kingdom Viridiplantae; phylum Streptophyta; class Pinopsida; order Cupressales; family Taxaceae; genus Torreya; species Torreya grandis. The sequence goes on from JARHVA010002617.1 coordinate 2,327,184, forward strand.
TTCATATATATGAACAAGCATCCTAAAATATATAAATTACAACACTTACACTTCTACACCTGACTCTTAAGCCAACACAATGCAACACAACTTCTCATATACCTAGGCTTTACCAAGATAAATACACATACCTTATTACAAGGCCTATAAAAATGTTCTTAAAGACACCTTGATGCCTTGACATATTATTTTCTCTCAACATGTCTTCAATGTCCTTCTAGACTTGATTGTTAACTTAGGCTTGACATTTGACTTGAATTCTGCATAATACTTCTGAGCTATCAAATTAAAATTTTGACATTCTTTCAAATCTAACTTATACCCTAAAATAACACATAAATCACCTTGGTATATGAGTTGATCATGCCTCATATTTTCATATTTATTCTTCTTATTGAATGCTGACAGTACCATCGTCCTTTGGTAGACCATCATTACAATCATGATAAACACTATCATCATACTTCAAGCTTGTGCTTCTTAGGATCACCATTAGATAGTTAAGCCTCTCATCAGGACTAGTATCTATTACCAATTTTTGGAATCATAACCACAGGGGGGGTGAATCAATGTTCAAACTTTACATTCAATTCCACTTATCATTCATTAACCATTCAAACCAATATAGTAATTAAGTAATGCATTTAGAACCATTCATATGATCATGAAGAAAGAACATAACACATGAACACAAGACCTATGTGGGAAACCCTCATGTGGGATAAAAACCATTGATATATGGTTTGGAAAACTTGTCATATGGTACTATGAATCAATTTTAGTTGAGAACCAACCCTACAAGGATAAACAACCCCTAAATCTGTCAAGCACCAACTTGACTTTAGAAAGACAAAACTTTCTAAGAGGATAAAACCCCCTTGCTAATCAAGAACCCACTGAATCAACACTATGAAACTATACACCTTATTCTTTTTATCCTCTCAGAACTAATGATGGTCTTCTTTTTCTCTATCACACTCAAATATGCTTGTCACACAAGCACATAATGTCCTTTACCTTCTTTACTCAAATAACCCTCTACTTGACTAGGTTAGGTCATATGACCTTGATAATCAAATTTGCTAAACCTTTAAGATATTCATAATGATCTTTCTCTACCCTCATGATGTTATACAATACCTATTTAAACCTCTTCAAAGTGATATCTTATTCGCCTCAACTTACTCATACTCAACAAGTACTTCTTCAAAGTTGATTAGATCATATGAACTTTTCTTCATGAATAGAACAATAATTATATATTCATACCTATTTATTATACACCTATCTGATGGTCAATCAAACCTTCTTTATCTCTTTAATATTCTATTTTATTCACTCATACTCCCCCAATTCTCTAACTCACAAAATAGGCCTACTAGGCCTTATTCTTATATAAATCACAAGATCACTTACAGTCTTGGTTGGATAAGATGTTAATACATTAGGGTCAATAAAAAAATGTGTCTTAGGACATGTTACATAGGAATAAATAAAAATAATATCAATATTATTTTCTCCAAACACATTTATACCTCATTCTTCTTTTAGGCCTAATAGAGACCTAATGCACTAGGTCTATCCTCTCCACAGAACAACTTGAACCTCCATGGCCAAAATGTCCTTCACCAATGAGATAAAACCTTTCAAAAAATTATATGTCAAACTAAATCAATATCTTATATTCTCAATAAGTCACAAATTATTTTCTCACACATTGAAAGTATAATTAGGCCTTAAAGACATATTAGGCCTAATAATCTCAAAAATAATATCTTCAAAGACAAAGCACATACAACCTATAGAAACACATTAGACACACAAAACATATATGTATGGAAAATTAATTGCCTTAGGATCATAAAAAATTCCATTAGAAAACTTATATCATGATCCAAAGGATTAGGAACATCTCATCAAGAAGCTCACTCAGAGCTGCCAATTTACTCAGAAACCTAGACATGAACAATTGACCACCATTATCTATAAGAGGACATTTCATGAATATAAATGAGATAATATGAAACTAATATAGATTCATAACATATTCATATGCATTATACTCTTCAAATCTCATAAATCCACCTCAAACTCATATCTGCTAGATGACTACTTAGAACTGCCTAAATGCTCTAAAACCTAGTCATCATGCCTTTGAATTTACACACTAACATAGAGAATTATCACAATCATAAATACATTAAAATTGTCCTATGACATACTTATAACAACTTAAAATACAAAAACAACATGGTCTATAATCAATAATTCAACTTACAGACCAAACACTAGTCTTTATTACACAGTCTTAACTCACTCAAACATGTAACTTTGTGACAAACTTATAAAACACTTAAACAAACTTTAAAAATATATAAAAGACATTTATAAGACACACAATTCACATAAAACATATTCAATCACTCATGAGCATCAATGTAACATGAAATGACCTTCAGTAAAAATAATTTTAGAAACACACATTTTGCATTGTAGAACTAGTTAGCAACTAGCTCAATAGGATGACCAAAATGATTGACACAGAAACTAAATATTATGATAAGATATTTATGGACATAAAATATGAGGATTGAACTTATGGCTCCATCCATTAACTTCTTCTGGTCAATGCAACCTCTGAGAACTACATATACTTCTTTACAAATATGCTTGTAACTGATTAGTTTGTCTCTCTTCTCTCTAACCAAGGACACCTAAAGGTGAATTAGAGAGTTTAATACAATATAAAATCATCATAATATCCTTTCTAAACCATTATTAGTACTTTTTAATCATATCTCTAACATCGAGCTCAACTTCTGGTTTTAAGGCACTAAAAACAAGTTTCCAGTCTTAATAATCATCCATAAAGGATTACTCTTCAACTCCAAAACCAATGCCATGAAATTTTAGTTAGGACCCTTACCAAAATTAAATAAAATTATTAGGATCTGATGCAAAGTTTTCACATGAGAACGAGCACAATAAAATCCTTCTCAGGTTTGCAACACCTCATTCTAGCACTCGAAAGACCTTAAACCCACTTTTTATAATTTATTCTTAAAATAAAGACCTAAAACTTCACCAACACAGTTGAATCAACATGTCAAACATAAAATGATACTCACATGATCTCAAAAGCCTCAAAATTTGATCATGAAGACTCATCATGCCATCTAGTGTCTTAATACAAGGTTTATGAGAAGATCACCAATGAAGGACTTACCCCTTTGGCTCACTCTGAGAGTCATGTGACTGAATATACATATTTCTCTCATTCTCTAACATTATATTTTCATAACTTAAAGTCCATACACATCCAAATCATCATCATCATCATCATCATCATCATGCATCTGCAAGCCATATCCATGCTCAAAAACTTGTCCATCAAATAGACCTACTACGCACCATACCACTTTGAGACCTTCAAGACTCCTCCTGTAGCTCACAACTCATTTCTGAACATTTTAAATAGGATACATAACATCTCCCATCATTCTCTTTTGACCAAGACTTATCAAACCATATAGGTCATTTGCCAAGACTGAACTAGCCTTCTTGATCACATAAGACATGAAGACAAAAGACATTAGTTGTCTTCAATTCTCTCTCTCTAAACTCATGAAACCCTGAACACCTTCCTACCACTTTAGGTTCACTCTAAAACTCATTATCATACCAAACGACTTCATACCATGCTAAATCACTATCACACATCTTCTCACAAGCCTCAAGTCCATTAATTAAGACTTCATCAATACAAGACTAGGATTTAAAGTACACCTTGTCCACGAAGGCTTGATTATTATGAACTTGGTCAACAATGACCTTATTACAATAAGCACTTGAACACAATCAAACACTCTCTTTCTGATGATCTCTCATAACGCTATGAAACAACACTGCTCATAAGCTTGTCATATCACAACATTGTGCCAAGACTTTATGTAGAACTCAAGGTCCTACTAGACCATGTTTAAGCCATCATGATCACTTACCATGCATCTTTAAAATAAAACCTCTGGGACATCAATGACACTCAATTACATTTGACATAATTGACAACAACAATGCCTCAACACAACAACAGGAACATACCTGAAGAATATATTTCTTTTTTTCCCATGATTTCGAGTTTCAATCCATTTCTTCAATAAATTATTTATTTTGTGTTTTTATTTCCATATGAAAATATAATCCTTAGTGTAACTCAAAATATTTTTAATAATATGAGCATTTGTCTAATGGCTAATCTTATGGTGTAAATAAATTTGTTTTTCCATTCAAGGAGTATATCGTTCTTCTTTCACCTCGTAGTAATGACATGCATCCCTAAGCAATTATTTACAAGGGAAGACGTATGAGTTTTTTACTACTATGTGTAGATACAGACTTTTTATTGTCTATTTAAATTCTTTCTCTTCATCCTCATTATCTGCATTGTTTAATTGTTTTAATAATTAATTCAAGTCTTTTTAATTAATCTTGCTACACATTTTAAAGTTGAATACAATATCTCTCAATTATCTTCCTGAAAGAGCAGGAAATTTGCTTGTTGAAATTCCTTAAATAATGAAATCAATGAATCAATCCGCAGGCCTATTTATGTTTTATATTCCATCTATGTTTTCAATGGTGCCTCTTCACGCAATTAAACTTGTGGAGGTGAATTAAATAAACCATGATTTAGGATTAACCTCGAGTTTTGTTTTGATTTCATATTTAATTAGATCGCCCTATTATTAAATAAAAAGTTTAATCTGAGATACTGTACTTTAATTAATTTTCTTTTCTCTCTAGTAAATGCGAATAAACTAATTAAAAACGTAATTTCAAATAATTAAATATCAATAAGAATAAAAAATAAAAGACAATGTCATTCTAAAGTTTTCATGGGCATATGTGGAAATTTCACGATTTCACAGAGACTAAAAGAAGAAAAAGTCCCACATTCAAACAATTTTACAGGTTTCGGTTCATGGGATGGTAATCATTTTATTGTCACATATACCATTGTTTTTCCATTGTTTTTCATTTTTACAGGTTGTTTCTACTTAGCTTTCTACCATTTCACAAACGTATTAGAAATCATCACTCAACAGCTCTTAGAACATGCATTATATCCAGGGTGACATGGAATAAATAAAGATAAGGAAGATATTAAATGTGTTAAAACATCAATTTAAAAAAATGATAGCTAAATAAAATAAAAACTAAAGACTAAATTAAATTTAGAGATAAAAAATTTATTTTTCATTAATTTGTAAAGGGAAAAATATGAGTTATTAAAATTAAAGCTTAAAATATTAAAATAAAATAATCTTGAAATTGTTCAGATAGGTTTATGAATCAACTTTAAATTATAAACCTTAAGATAATACCTTTCATTTTTAGAGTTCAGAATTATTGGCCCCAAATTCCATTCCAACGAGCTTGGGTTTATTGTAAACAACGACGTTCTCTGTAAAGCCTCCCATTAATAACTATAAAACTTTATAATATATTTATTATGATTTAGTTGTGAGAAAATGTAATGTTTACATAGGGTTGATTGGTAATATATTGTCTCACCTAAAGAGATGAGTGGTTTGGATTTTTTTGATTTCCATTGTGAAGGAAATTATGTGTGGTAAAGAGATGACTATAGATATTGAAAGAAATGAAGCATTGAAAATTATTTTAAGGAATCATATATTTGTTGGTATTTTTTATAAAAGTAATACTTATAAATATTTATCTTATCAAAATTTTTTGGTCATTTGATTAAGATTGTGGGGAATGTTTTTTCCAAGAGTAATATTAAATCTTGGAAAGTTCTAAAATTTGTATTTTGTGTAATGATGACAAATTTAAAGATTGTTTATCTATTAAAAAACATTTAATCTGTCGCTTTTATATTGTCAATTTTTATGATGTCTCCTTTACAAATGTACAATGTATTTATGATCTCAATTTTTAAAAATGAAGTATTCACATTAATTAGAATATTTTATCCAAAATAACTCATTCTTAGCTCTCTTGGCCTATGGCCAAGTACAATCTTGACAACAATGAAATAATCCTTCTAATATATTATTGATGTAGTCCCTACAAAAATTTCTAAATAAAATAATGGTTAATTCATTGTAACCATGGCGGAAAGAGTGGACGTGGTTCTTTTAAACTGCCTTCTTCAACTAGAGTCATAAAAATGGATATGATTAGTGTTATGAAATCAATTATCCATGTTTTAGTTTAAGTTTAATGAGAGATGGTCTCTTCAATATTTTTTTTCACATGTGAGATAAGATATTTCAATATTTACAAAATTATATTCTTGAAACCAAACTCTTTTTTTTGTTTTTTTTTGGGTGCATGCTATGGGGTGAGGGTAAGTTGATGGAATGTCGGGTGTGGCGGTAGATGGGAGGAGGGAGGTGGTGGTAATGCATGAGAGTTGGGTTGAGGAGTAGGGTCAGTTTTGTAAAGTCTTACATGGAATGCATCATCATAGAGAAGGTAAATTTAGGTAGTAGTAGTGTAAAATAGGGTTTCAAAAATGAAATGTGTAGGAAAAAATCCCAAAAATATCAAGGTACTAATTAGAATTCTATAATCGCATGTGTTATGATTTTTTTTTACCAAGTGATTCCACTAATTAATCCCCCTTCCTCTTGTACTTAAGTTTTACTCATCCCAAATATCAATTTTATGTCCAATCTAAGAATGTTAAACAATTGTTTTGGTTTTACATTAAATCTTGGTAAATATGGAATTAGATTCATGATTTATTTAAAGCCTTTCTACTTAAATAATTTTCATTTCTAACATTGTTTTATTTGGTACTGGAATTTATTACCTAAAAAATCATATAAAAATTGGATATACTATTTAATCAGAAATAAGGTTTTAATAAAGAGAAAAAAATGGATATATTTTATAAAAATAAAACCAATATAATATTTTCTCCTTATAAAAAATTGATGATAATTTCAAATATTTTTACCTATACATATATAAGATAACAAAGTGGTTATGGAAGTGGCCCATTTTTAAACATTTATTGATCCTTGGTGTAACACAATTTGCACTTAGACTAGTTTTCTTTTCACTTCATTATATTATAGAATTGTGGAGGGAGGATGGGATAGGTGAGGCTGAAAATTTACCTCTAAAATCATTCAAATAGTTGTGAAAGATAGTTTACAATATGTAGGAAATCTCTTAATTTGATTTGACACAATAAATGGGCTCAATGTAAAGGATGGGCTTCACCACCCACCAAAAAACAAATTGCATTTAGACATAGAAACTTCTCATCACATAGATAACCTAGATGTTTTGAAGGTTAAATTATAAAATGGTATGAAGGATATAAATCCATAAATACAATACAAATACTAGTGGGAATATCATTCATGAGAAGAACGACATGCTCGATATTAAATTACACCCTTAAATGAATACCCTAAATTTACCCACCATGTATTACCTTTCTCTTGTTACTTAGTAATACAATACTTTTATAATATTGAGTTCATTTAAATTTTAGTCTCTTGAAATAAATTTTGATATAGATTATTATTATGTTTTTCTAAATTCCCAACTCATATAACCTAGGTTGTTCTTATTTATGCAATTCCTGACCACTTGCATTTTCCCCCTTTTTATAGGAAGAGTATATAATATAATATTAATTTTATTATTATTTTTTTGATCAAATATATCTTGTTATGTTTAATAAATAAGATAAATATACAATACTATTCATAAAAAAGGTGGTACATGGTATACCACAAATTCCACACGTTAGGCCATGCCTAGAAAAAGGGTAAAAAATCAACTAGGCCAAGCTTAGAAGAGATATATAGCATAAAAATAGATCCAATAGTAATTAATATATTATAAATAAATACCATTATAAAGGGGGTGTTTATTATGGGGATCATCCCAACTAAAACTTTGTACGACTATAATCAATAAGAATATGATACCAACTAAAAGGATTTGGGTGAAAAGGTTTGAAAAAATCATGGATCCAATATTAGGTGCTTTGGGTCTTAAAAAAAATGAAAAAAATTACATAAAAGTATTCAAATGACAAAAAAAAAAAAAGAAAAAGAAAAAAGAAATGGAATGAACCACCCCTAATTGATCTAGTCTTATCCCAATAGGAAGCTATTGGCGCAGTATATTCCAAGAAAAATGAACAAGCTTAGGTTCGACACAAGCTGACCAAAATATATAAAATAGCCTAACCCAAACTGAAAGGGATGAATAAATATCCCATCTGACATTGAACGTATCCACTATACATAGATGTGGCTAGAGTCATTCATACCCTTTGCAATCTTTCTGCCAAGGGTGGGAAGAGGTGATTGTGATTTTGTGAAGAAATTTAGCTAGAACTACTTTTATAATATCCTCATAGGACTCCTTATCCTTAGAGAAAATTTTAATTTCACTTTGAATTCACCCTTAGAAGAAAGCTAAGTATAACAATTAATTATAAAATAAATGTTTCACGGTGTGAATTAATCTTTGAGATAACTTAACAAATTGAATCCATGACACCTATATAAGGGGAGAGCATGATAATTAATAATACGAACATTAAAGTGAATTATGGTTGATATAAATGCTATCTCTAAAAATTGAACCATTTCATAATAACCATGGTTTAAATTATTCCTAAGCTTTCTAAATAATTTTAATGCCAAAAGTTCCAATAATTTTCACAATGGATATAAGATTAAGAAGGTTACTAAAGCATAAACATTTCTAAGTTGAATTGCCATGATGGATGCCTTAAGAAATGTAATTACATATTAAAACTTTTAAGGATATGTTTTCTTCAATTTCATAGATAATACATTTGATATAGAGAACAAAGCCATCATAATAAATGTCTATCAAAATCATACCTTGCGCCTCTGAGGGAAGACAACAACATTCCCATGACACCCTATGGAATCCCCTACCAATAAATGGATTATCCCATGTGAAATATCTAAGCATATTTTCTAGATTTTTATATGAATTTTAAAATGACACCTAACATGAAGAGTAATACACATTGGTGGCCACAAGCACTTTACAATAAATTTGAAACTTCCTAGCCAATAATAAGAGTTTGGTGATATAGTATGAAATATGTTTCATAATCTTTCCCACAACATACTACCATAAGATAGAGGAAGAGGCTTGGAATGCAAAGGGGATATCCAATAACTTGAAAATTTTATCATGTTTCAATCATTTATAGCCATATAGGCTCACCTAGGGAGGTAGAGGAAAGAATGACTATTTTTTACACTAGATTTTCCAACATTAATTGGAAGATCCAAAAGAAAGACAATAGCTATAAATACAGTTCAAACCATTAATAATATTGGTTTCATCCTCAATGAAAGTGATAAAGGAGTAATAAAAAAATTTCCATTAAGGAGTTGTAAAGGATCATCAGTAGGTAGGGAAATACCATAAATAAGCCCTTGATATTGAGCATCGCCCAACAGATACCCAAAACCTTTGCAATAAAAATATACATAGAAAAATATAATGGGAAACCATTTCAAATGGAAATAAAAAGTTGAATTACTTTGAGCTGACCCCATTGATTGAAAGAATGGAAAACACATTATAAAAATCATTTGAACTAATTGCATAAAAATGCAACCAAATCCTAAGGCTTGTAACATTTCTAGAATGAATGGACACTCAATGTGATGGTAAGCTTTTCCAAAATAGGCTTTAATAAACATAGTATTTTGATTGGAATGGAAGTCCCATTCCATATGTACCCACACATCAATGACATTATCTAGAATGTACCTACCTTGAATGAATTTAATATGCTCAAGTTGAACAATCAATTGCAGAAGGTGGCGAATACAAATCACTAAAACTTTTGAAATGAAATTATATAAGACATTGGGAAAAGTTATGGGTCTCTAATTTTAGATTATTTTAGGGTCACCCTTCTTCAATAAGAATTTGATGTGTCCTTTGTTAATATTAGTACCCAAGGACTAGGTGTGAAAGGCTTCAAGTTAGAAATGATATAAGTCCATCCCAATAGTATCTCAAAATTTTATGTAATTCACAAGGACAACCATTATAATTGAGGTATTTTTAATTGTATATTTACATAACTACCTCAAACAAAACCTCCATTGTATATTTTCCTATCACACACAACCTACCGAGCAGTAGTTAGTTTGTAGGGGACTACTACAAGACATTTGTTAAGAACTTGTTGTTGCTCAAGGGATGTCTCCTAAGTTATGAATACTTGATGATAGTGACATAAAAAGGATTGGATCATGTTTAAAAATTCACTAAGGTAGTAACCAACATCCTTAATAGATTTAATATATTATGAGGCATTTTTGGATATGAGTGTTTGAGAAAAATATTTAGAAACTCTATCCCCCAATTTAATCTAATGTAGATGCATATGGATTTGGGCCCCAAAAAATTGTAGATATATATAATTTGGTTTGTTCATGTCTATCCTACCACCTAAAGCAAGAGAATCTTGTTAAAGGGTTTTTAACCAAGCATTACCTCCACATGACTCAATAGAGCTAAGGAGGTAGCAGAATAAGAGAATTTCCATATCTTGGCTAATTGATGGCCATAAATTTAGGGAAATATGATAGTGCAAGTGAGTGAATAAAAAAATAATTAATCCATCATGCATTCTAATTTTGTTGAAGAATAATAATATAAACTCAAATAATGTGGGCCATGGTGGTGTGAATCTAGGAATTTGACTCAAGAGAGGATGGTTAGTATGGTTTTAGTTTCAAAATAAAAATAAAATGAAATAAACACATTAAATAGCATAACATCTCTAGGCGTAGACACTAGGGAGAGCTTAGTTAACAAATATGAAAAAAAAACACACAACTAAAATGCAAAAGAAACCCTCTTTTACCTTCCTTGGATGCTCCAAAATGCTTGTTGTAGTGGTTTTCTCAGCTTGTGCTCATGAATTCCTTGGAAATGGAAGCTTGTATACATCCATCTCTCCTTGGCACCTTTTACTTGTGGCTTGGCTTGGCTTGAAATAAATTTGGCATGGTAACACTAATTTTTTGAAGCTTTTTAATCAATTATGCATTATAACTTTGTATAATCATGTCTTAGAAATGATATTTGAGCATAATAACTTTGCACCAAAATATATTTTGAAATGATGTTCATGTCCTCTCTATTTATAGATTTTTGAGAATTTCTAGAATAAACTTGAACCATCCATCTTGATATTGAGATGTGTGGCTAAGGATTAATCAAATTTTATAATTAAAATTGATAAATAGGCTCATTAATATTTGGGATAGAGGAGCAATTAAGAGGCATGGAGGGAATCATGAAAGGAATTGATGAGGCATGGAGGGCATTATGGAAGGCATTGATGAGGAATGGAGGGCATGAATCCTAATATTTGTGGCATTTATGGTCTATGGATGCCTTTCCAAGAAATGAGGTCACTTGATAATGCATATATTCAATAGCCATTTCCAAAAATAAGTTTTCAACAAGTTTCCATTCAATTCTTAATTAGGCCTTGATTTGGGTTAATTAGATATTAAGCATGTTTAAGTACATTGTGCACAAATTACTCAAATTGATCATAATGCCTTGTTATTTATCTAAAATTTGACTAGATTGGAATTGGAAGGCAATGTTAGATAGATTGGATCCATTATCCCATTTAGGATGTTGCTGATAACAAATAACAAAGGCATATGTATCATGCAAGAGATTTGATAGGAAAGATCAATCCAAAGAACTTAGGTGCAAAATTAGCATTTTCACTCAGAATGATCTGACCAAATTTAGCAAGCCCATAAATTGCATTACCCCATTTAGGGATACCCTAGACAAAATCAGCACTTAAATACATCAGTTTCACATTATTTAGCATCTTTTAGTATTTTTAGGGAAAATTGTGCATTTGGGTATAAATTGGTCAAAAGTCTAGTTGGAGGTTATCGGTGGCCAGCTTTCGGTGTCTACAGTTTGCTCATATTTGGGAAGGCATTACAAGCTATAAGCATAATATCATCTTCTCAAAGAATGAAAAGGTCCTATATGCCTACAATTGCAATGATAATAAACTAACTTCATGATGCCCCCTTGAGGGAATGATTGGCACAAGTAGGTCAAAAAATGGTCCCTTGAAAAGAAAGAAGTGAAATGAGGGGACCAAAAAAAAGAAAGATGATGGGGCTGAAAACATAATGATATTGAAAAAATAGTCAAAGTCATTGAGAATGCAAGTAGGATGGTGCACAATGATTTGCCCAAAGGTAGTTATAAACATTATACCCTGATAGTGGCAATGTGGTATCATAACACAATGATTTGCCTAAAGGCAGTTATAATCATTACGAAGATAGAGCTGCCCCAGTTAGGATAGACAAACAAGCTAATAGCATGCCCCTGTATAAGTAAAATAAGTAAAGTGGTGATAATAAAATAATTTGTCCAAAGGCAGTTATAATCCTTAAGAAATGCAAGTGGGATGGTGTGTAATGATTTGCCCATAAGAGGTTATAATCATTAGACCCAGATTATGGTAAACATGATAAACTTGGTTGAGGAGGATGATAACTTAACACAGAGGGTAATGATGAATTAGAAGAACCTACTAGTAGGGAGATGCTCATTTGAACTAATAAAGATTGAAATTATTTCATGTTTAATTACTCTATTTGGGATATGATTAGGATTCAATCGGGATGTCGATGCCAAAGAAATGCCACCATTTTTGAATAGAATTTTTGAAGATGAGGTTTGTTGTAACACATGTTGGTAGGCATCATGGTATAACATCATGAGGAATTGGCTGAAATATGCATGAGGATTGACTCCCGTAATCCAATACTCAATAGAAAACAATGCACAAATGATATAAACCATGATGATAATGTAAACATATGAATATGGATGGATTCAAGTATCAGTGCGTATAAGGAATCACCCAATGACTGCACATAAACCAAATCAAGGAAATAGTTCTGAAATCAAAGAAACAAATAGACAAACAAATAAAATAAGCAAAAACAAACAAACAAACAATGCAATAGAAACCCTACAAACATTGTCCCTAGAAATAGGTGATAACTTAACAAATGCACAAAATAGGGGAATAAAATAAAAGGAATGGGGTGGCCGAGTTGTCTCCATATGCACTAGGCAAGTGGATGCTTCATACATAGTTTCATGGATGTAATATCCAATAAAAAACTTTAGGCCAAATGTATTTCACCTAGGGAATGGGAAGAATGTGATAACTGAGGAAAACAAATAGAATGGATGTGATAGAAGAAGAGAAATGGTCTTGAAAAATGTTAAGTGCTTGAGAGAAAAGGCCAAAAAGAATGGGGAAACTAAATGACAAGTGTTTTGTTTGTAACTTAGTAAGGGTTCCCATAATCCTTAAGGCAAAGAAGTGGTCAATATTTTTGTTCTTTTCTAGTGATTTTTCAAATGTTTTTGGAATTGTTTTAGAGTATCTCAACTCAATCAAGAATGATGAGACACTAAATGGTTCAAGCTCACAAAACAAAAAGAGCATAGCTTAGGTTGCATGAAAAATGGTGAGAGCATGGCTTAGGTTGGTCACAAAAAAACAAGAGCATGGTGGAAAGGGTGACTAAGTTGATCTCAATAAGTATCAAGCACTACCTACATATTCCCAAAGTAAGAACTCAAGTCACTGTAGTTCTTCCCTATAGTGAATAAATTTGACTAGTGTAGCAGTCAATTCAAATAAAATAGGCACATTTGGTAAAAAGGCATAGTATGACACAAAAAGTGGCAAGTTGGTACATCAAGGCTTAATGTTGCCTCTAGTTTTCCCATAGGTGGTTATAACCAGGACATAACGAAATAGATCAATGGTACCAATTTACCTAAAGGTAGTTATAATTAGTAGTAATACTGATGGTAAGAAAGGAATAACAAATGAAGGATGAAACTTCCAAAACTTCTATCACACTATCTCAAAATAAGATCTTTATCTGAAGTACTTGAACCAACTGATGACATTGATCAGATACCTTGATGTTGAAACTACGTAACAAATGACACAAACCAAGGTCAAATAGGTTAGGCTTTAGAAAACACTAGGCTAATAAGTCAGAAGAATAAAGTGGATACGATGAATAGAATGGTTAAGGATGGTATTTGCACAAAGAAGAATAGTAATAAAATGGCATAACTAAAATGGCCCTTACAAACAGTACACCTTAGTGTTTAAGCATAGTACTGCTTGAGATGAATAATATTCATCATCTTAAGAAGTTCATCTGTCTGGTGTGGTGAGCCTATAGGCTCTTGATCCATAATCTATAGTAATGATGAAAGGCCATATCTAGTTTGGTTTGAATTTCCCTTTATGATTTTTCATAGCTGTGGTATTATTTTGGTTTTCTTTAAGAACAAGATCACCACTTTCAAATGTTCTATACTTAACACATTGATTATAGTGACCTCTTAGTCGGTTCTAATATGTTTGAATATTGTTGAGCTTAGCTATGCATTTCTCATCAAGTAGGTTTAGCTCTTACAGGCGAGCTACTTGATAGTCATGATTATCTAAGACGTGCTTGAAAGAAATGCGTAGTGAAGGTAATTTGACTTCAATTGGAAGGATGGATTAAGTACCATAAAAAATGAGTATGGAGTGGCTCTTGTGGGAGTATGATGATTGGTACAGTATGCCCAAAGGGTAGGGAATATCTACAAGTTCCAATCATGACCAGCATCATTAACAATCTTCTTGGGAATATTGACAATGGTTTTGTTGGATGCCTCAGCTTGGCCATTAGCTTGAGGGTAATATGTTGTAGAAAAATGTTTTGTGATGTTATACTCAGTACATAGTTGGTCTACATCCTTGTTCTTGAATGATCCTCCATTATTGGATATAATGTTACAAGGGATATCGTAACGACAAATGAGATGGTTGAAAATGAATTTAGAAATTTGCTTTCCAATCACATAAGTGAGGGGTATAGCTTCAACTCACTTAGTGAAATATTTGGTGGTGGTAAGGATATATTTATGGCTTCCAGATGATGTGAGTTTGATCTTCCAAATGAGGTCAAGTCCCCATGTTGAAAATGGCCATGGTGTCAACATTGATTTTAGAGTTTTTGCTGGGGCATGAATCTGATTAGCATGTCACTAAGTTTTGTCACACTTTTTTACATATACAACAGCATCTACGTACATTATGGGATAATAATAACTAATACACAAGATATTTTAAAATAAGACCACCCCACTAGAATGAGTATGACATACTCCTTCAAGAACTTCTCTTAATGCTAGTGTAGACTCTGTTGAAGTTAAACAATGAAGTAAAGTTTTATCAAAACTGTAATGGTAAAGGGTAGATCCAAGTGGAGTATAATGAGTGGAATGATGAATGAAAGCTTTGGTTTGTTTTTGAGATAGGTTTGGTGGAAAAACTTGGTCATGATGGTAGTTGTAAATATCTGAGAACCAAATAGAATTAGGACCAACAATATCACAAATCATGGCAATAATTGAAGGTTCATGAGCTAGTGTTGGCAAATTCTTGATGAGGAACTGATACTCTCTAGATTTATCTATTTGTTGAATCAGAGAGCCAATAGTAGCCATGACATCTATAGTTCTATTACTAGCCCTTGGTATGTGCTCAAACTGAATATTGGTAATTTATTGCTTAAGAGTGTCAACCATGGCTTTATATGGGACCAACTTGTCATCTTTGCTCTAAAAATGATCTATGACCAAATTGATGATTAAATAAGAATCACCATAAACTTGGAGATGAGATATATTCCAATACACTACTTGTAAAAGTCCTAAAACAAGTGCTTCATACTTAGCCATGTTGTTTGTATAAGAAAAGCTGATTTTGAATGATTTAGGGATTAGATCCCCCTATGGTGTAATAAACAATAGACCTGCCCCTGATCCTTGTGTAGTAAATGAACAATTAAAATATAGTTTCTAGGGATTCTCCTCAAGGGGTGTGTCAATGATGGTCATTATGGATTCGTTCAGAAATTAAAATGTGAGTAGTTGTGTGTCTATGAGAGGTTCTTCAACAAGTCAATCCATAAGAACTTGTCCCTTGATTGCCTTCTAATTAACATACTCTATGTCAAACTCACTAAAAAACATGATCCATTTAGGCATTCTACCTTAAAAATCTATTTTAGATAGTAGATACTTGAGTAGATCTACTTTTAAAATGACCATGGCCTTATTATTCAACATGTAATGGCACAGTTTCTGAGATGTGAAGACCATGGATAGACATGATTTTTCAATAGGTGCATAGTTATGTTCATAAATAACCAAGGTAAGGCTTAGGTAGTATATGGCATGATTTTTTCCATTGTCATCATGTTGAGCAAAGAGTGCCCCTAGATCATGGTTGGTAGCTGATAGGTATAACAAGAATGGATTTCCTGGTATAGGAGGTAATAGAACAGGTGGATTAACAAGATAGTCTTTGAGTTGTTGAAAAGTTGTTTGGCAGTGATCATCCTAGTGAAATGCAACTCCCTTCTTTAAAAGGTATGTAAATAGATGGCACTTATATGCTAACTGAGAGATGATGAATCAAATTGACTAGATCTTACCCTTTAAACTATGAAGTTTCTTTAAATTGGTTGGTGGCAACATCACGGTTATAGCATGGAATTTAGCCAGATCGACTTCAATACCTATACAATACATGATGAAGCCAAGTAATTTGCCTTAAGTTACACCGAACATACATTTCTTTGGATTGAGCCTAACTTTGTACTCCCATAATATTTCAAATATCTTATGCAACATTGATGGATGGTTGACCCTAGTTTTGGATTTTCCTAATATGTCATCAACATAGTCTTCAACAATATCATGAATCATATCATGGAATATGATAGTCATGACCCTTTGATATGTAGATCCATCATTCTTAAGGCCAAATGACATTACCTGATAACAAAATGTTCCCCATGAAGTGGTGAACATTATTATATGTTGGTCTTTTGATGTTATTCTGATTTGGTTATATCCTAAAAATCCATCCATGAGTGAAAGCATTTCATAACCTACTATGGAGTTGAAAATCATGTCGATATTAGGTAAGGGAAAACCATATTTAGGACAAGATTTGCTGATGTCTCAAAAATTATTACAAATTTTGATCCCTTCAATATTTTTACTAACAAGTACCAAATTAGAGATCCATTCTGAGTAGTCAATGGATCACATACATCCTACTTGTAAGATTTTTTCCAACTCTTTCTTTACCAATACAACAATGTAAGGATGCATCTTACGTAACTTTTGTTTTACTAGTTTGGCATTAGAGTTAACCACAAGGTGATGCATAACCAAGGTGGGGTGTAAACTTGTCATGTTAGAATAGGCCCATGCAAAGATATCTACAAATTATCTCAACAGAGCTGTAAAGACTTCATGTTCCCCCTCCATAAGGGATGTGCCTAATTTTATCCATTTTAGGTCTGATGGAGTCTCTATATTTACCTCTATTGTATCTTCAAATAGAAGGGTCAAATAATCTTCTAGGATAGTAGGCAATGACTTGAACTATTGAATTATGTCAGGGTCCTCTGTTAGGATTTTCTCTTCAACTTCTCCTAGGCATGATGAATCTGATTACCCTAATGGGAGATTTGACCACGTGATAAAAACAATAAAAAATTCTTGATGAATTTGATCAAATACTTATTGTTGCTCAAAGATGAACTCTGATCCATATGCAAGTTCATCATTGGTGGTCTCTTGGTCTAAAATCAAAGAAAAATGAACACACCCATCTAATGGAACCTAAAATAGGTTTTCACCACTAGACCGGCCTTTATCTATACTTTTTCCCTAGTCAAAAAGCACCTCAAAGAGGTTTTCACTTTGGGACCTCAATGTTTTACTTATTTATTTTTGTCTAAGGGTGTTTACTCACTCTCCAAAATAGGCTGTAGGATCCAATGTGATTGAGAATCCTAATTTGTGATTTCCTAACAGAATGTTGTCTCTAAGGCTTAAAAAGTCACAAAATGCCTCATCATTATGGAACTCATCAATTAGTAGACTGAATTCTTGTTGGTCCTAATCTATCAGTTGGGGAAAATATAATGGAAAAGGGTTGCGATGAATGGTTAGGGTAAGGGTACAAATGGAATTATTATCAAATAGGTTGGTTTGAGCTAAATCATCAAAGGCGAGGCAATGATCAGACTTTACTTCACTGTCAGCATCATCATCACTAGTCATTGGTGATAGAGTTTGAATAACATATGTAGGGTCACCCCCAAGTGGTTTAAGTCCAAGTCCATAAGGTCTTTCATACGTAGTCATGAAAATTGGCTTGATAGTTCCTTGTTGATTTGGTCTGAAGCCTCTTCCTTCATAATTGTGATGCTCCATGATCCTATTGGGAATATGATACTTTGCATTTTTATAATAATCAGCTTGGTTTTCATTGTACAACCATGATTCATCCTCTTGAAGAGGGTCAGGTTCTAGGCTAGATGTTGGTACAAATGTGACAGGTCTCTTATCTTTTTTCTTTTGTTGCCAATGCATATGTGGGGTGACTTTGGGTCACCCAAAGGTTTTTTGATTATGAAGAATATTGGAAATATGAAATGTATAATGGGTCACATACTCTTCTGGTCCATTATCTGAAATGGTGAAATGATTAGAAGCTTCAAGAGGTGGCATGTGGGAAAGGGAATCCAAGAAATTAATATCTATGCAATTATTTGGTGAAGGATCAATAAGTATAGCTTTTCCTTTATCCTTCTTGGAATTTAGATTCATGTCATACTGATAATTGTATCTTTGAAATTTAGACTCAAGATGTTTTTAGTGTTCATATGGGTGTAAATCACCTAAAATATTCACTTCCATCTTTGAGTGGGAAAACTTGAGACATTGGTGTAGCATTGATGGGACTACACAAATCTCATGTAACCAAGGCCTTCTTGGAAGCATATTCTATGATAACTCAAGATCAAGCACATGATAAAGTGTATCACAGGTCAAAGGCCCAATGATAATTAGAAAACAAATGATGCCTTGTGATTCTCTTTCTTGATTATCATAGGCTCTGATGGTTATTGTTTCTGGCTGAAGATCTACCATTGCGTACCCAATAATCTTGATGAGCTTTAGGGACATTATGTTGAGGCCAGATCCATTATTTATAAGGAAACATTTAAATTTATGCCATCTTATATAAACTTCTATGTATACTAGATTTTTATGGAGTGGACCAAGGGAGGATATATCGCGTTGGTTGAATGTGACTTGTTGGCCTGGAGTTAGGTGTCCAACCAAAGCTTGAAATTTATCAAGGGATATATCACTAGCAATAGTGGATTGGGTCAAAAAATAATTCAAGATGTTCTTGTGGATTATTGACATTCAAAATAAATCTAAAATAGAAATTTGTATTGGTGTCTTTTGCAATTATTCCATAATATCAAATTTCTTATCTTAGTTAATAGTGAATAGTTTATTCTAAGGTTGAATAGTTGGTTGAATGATAGGCAAAGTGGTGGATAGTTGTGGGCCTAGGATAGTAATCTTCAACCTCTGAGTTATGATTACATAATCAAGATTAAATACTAGACCATTATTGCTAACCAATGTTGGGAATGGTGTGGGACCAGATAAGACAAGTCTCGATTGCTAGTGCACTCGCATGTGGTCACATGGCAAGGATGAATTGTCGATATAAGGTCCAAAATGGGAACTCCTAGTTTTTTGGTTTGCCTATATGCATTCCTAGGTCAAAGAAGGATTATCCATGTAATTTGGCTAAATGTTGTTATTTAGCAAGGTCTACGTTGATTAGTGCTTGGTCTAGGATTAATGGGGATGATATTAATGCCACCCTCTGTAATATGACATACAACCCTGTGATAGTCATGTGCAACTAAATGGTAGGTTTGTTGGTTGTAACCATTCTAAACTTGGTTTTTCCTATTATTTTTTTGTTGTGGGTTTTGCTGCTAATTTCTTTGATTTTAGTTCAGCCTTTGATTTTGATACTATTGATTTTGATGCTACACTAATCATTGTTGTTGTTATTGTTTATTATTTTGCTACTACTAAATATTATGTTAGGGAAAGGGGTTTTTATACATACCAATAATTTGATTGGAAGTGGAAGCACCATTATTTAATGTTATCTCCCCATTCTCCAACATATTCTCAATTAAATGATTGATTCAGACACATCTTCATAGATTATGCCCACTGACCCGATGATAGTCACATAATTCATTTTCATGGTACCAATCAGGTTAAGGAATGTCTTGCAAATAATGCTTTGGTATAGGCCAACTAATCAGATTAGTAGCAATAAGATTAAAAAATATAGACTCAATAGGTGTGCCTAGGTCACTAAAGACACGTTGTGTAGGCATGAATCTCTTAGGAGGAGGGGTTTGTAATAGAAAAATTTATTGTATTTATGGTGCAGGTCTTGGTTGTTGTGCTTTTGATATTGGTTGGAGAGGTTGTTGGGTAGGAGTAAGTTAAAAATGTGGTGCAGATGATGTTTTCACCATTTGGATATGATAGGATTCAATTACTCCATTTTCCACAAAGTTCTTATTGCAGTTGAATTGCTTTGGTCTTTCATGGTTATTGGCTTGTGTCGATTGTAATTCTAGCACTCAAATGGGATGGTGGTAATTTCCTTGATTGGTACCTTGATTTTGATTAGTTGAATTAATCTTGATAACTCATTTATTGATGAGCACTCACTCAATCAACAAGTCTTTGTCAATGATTTCCTTGAAAGTATGTGCACATTGTAGTTCCAAATGATAAGTTATCTCACTATGCAATTTTTTGGTAAACACAATAGCTAATTATTTATCTAGTAAACTATGGGTGAAATGGCTTGCAAGGGCTCTCCATCATTGTAAATAACTTTAAAAACTCTCACCAGCTTTTTGATTTTCTTACATTAAGTCCACTAATGAAATCTCATGTTCAAGATTATAGGAAAAGTGTTGCACAAAATTATCAAAAAGATCATCAAAATCTATTACTAAATTTTTGAGCAACTTCAAAAACCACTTCAAAACTTGTCTAGCCAAGCTCCTTGGAAATAACTGTAAAAGGTATATGTCTCTATATTCCACTGGCTGACATGTGATAAAGAATTCAGTCAAATGAGCCTTAGGGTCACCTTTCCCTTTAAATTTATCAAATTTTGGTGCTTCGTATCTTGGAGGAAATGGTATTTGCAAATACTCTATATTAAATGGATAGGAACACATGTCATCTAATTTGAAAATTTTAATCTATTTACCCATTTGAATGATAGAAATTGCATCTTTCATTTGTTACAATTCTTGAGATGGGAAACTAGAAGGAACATTGGTTTAAGGGAGAATTTGGGTAGATGGTTGGGAGGTCACAAGTGGGACACTTTGACCAGGGTATGACAGAGATACCTATTGGGGTACATTAGTTTGGTTGGGGAATAAACCAAGAATACACATATGTGGATTAGGATGTACTTGGAATTGCATAATTAGTTGTGTGATATTCTCATTTGGGTTGGTGATAAAGGTTTGACTTGGAGGATTTTATGGTTGGGATGGAGGGATATAACTATACTGTGCCTACTATGGTTGAAAAGGGACATGTTATCAGCTAATCAAACCTTACCATTGAGTGGGAACTTGTGGTCCAAGACCCCATCTCTAAATTTGTGGCACATTTTGAACCAAATGTTGTCTAGTAGGTACTTGAGAAACAT
Organism: Torreya grandis; assembly: GCA_037957365.1. Classification (NCBI taxonomy): domain Eukaryota; kingdom Viridiplantae; phylum Streptophyta; class Pinopsida; order Cupressales; family Taxaceae; genus Torreya; species Torreya grandis. Next base: position 2,348,980 of record JARHVA010002617.1, read on the forward strand.
GGGGACCTCCTTGTCATATGAATTCCTATGAGGAAGTGAAAATAGGTTACAGATTTGGCATCTATTATTGACCAATATTTTCACATTGTTGACTAGTCATTGCTTGGTTTTGGATTGGCATATTAGTCTATGATTCAAGAGGTATGTTCGTCATTACTTGGAGAGGTAGAGCAATTGTTGCCCCTCATTGAGGTGGTAATGTATTTGTCTTCTATTACATTGATACACTAGATTGTGTCTACTGTTGTGGAATACTACTCATTACCTATTGAGGAGGAGTAGGGTTCATTACATTCTATCATTAAGGTGTGACATTAGCCATTGTTTGATTACCTATTATAGTAGGTTTTACACTTGAGGAAGCAGGTGGTTGAGGTTGGGGTGTAAAAACTCCTATTCCCTAGTATGATGATCTACCCATGGGATTAACTATAGGTACCTATTGTTGGCTAATTGTTTATGCATTACTACCAATTTGATTGGGATTGGATGTTGGTTTCACATTATCCACTATGTTTGAATCACTATTCTATGTAGATATCGAAGACACTTCTTTAATAACGGGCATATGCATCAAGTTATCTATTGAAGTGGTTTGTACAAATGGGTCAGAACTTGAATTATATTGTCTAATTAACTCTATAAAAACTCCTATTGAAGGAAATAGGTCAATAAGAGGCTCACTTACCATGTTCATCTAATTGAAATTATGTGCTAGATTCAGGTAGGTTTGATATGTTGTCTGCATTTGGTTAAAGTGATCTTCTATAATGTTTTATCCTTGATTAGATATATTAGGGTCTTGATATGTTGTTTGGAATAGAGCCATAGGATTGTTAGAAGATTGTAAATGATATTGTGGAGCACTATTACTATACTTGGTAAATTTTCATGGGGAAAGTCTATTGGAAACTTAGCCCCTACCTTAATGGATCTAATCAAAATATCATCTTTGTTCTCTAAAAAATTTCACTACAAAAAAAATGGATCATACATGGAAACTGTATTAGTAGAATATAGTTGTTGAAGAACTATCTCTTCCACTATGGGTATTATAGCTAGGTATTATGCATTTTGTTCTTGGTCTTATTCTGAATAAGGTAGTGTGTTAACTAGATAGTTAGCCAATAGATCTTGGCTTAGTGCCCCTAATTGAGTATTATAAGAGGGATAATAATCCATTTCATAATCAGTATTATCTGCATAGGTGTCTTGCACAATTTCTTCCTGCGCAACTACATTACTAATCCTTAGATTGTACATGAGTCCACTACAAGTGTAGGAATACTTGTTGGGATCCATAGTCAATGTTTTGTGATAAAAGGTCAAAGAGTTTTTAAAACTCTAAAAAGGAAAATGTCTAAAATAGATGATGTTCTAACTTAGTCTAGATTCATCAAAAGGATCAAAAGGTTTATGCAAAAATTTGTGAGGAAACAAGCTAGCATGAAGTATCTGACATTTCACTATTCACACAAAGATACGTAAGTAAATGGAATGAAAATAAAAATGCCAAACTCTAAGGTTGAATTGTTTAAAATCAGTCTAATGTAAGAATTTAAAAGTTGCTAGGTCTTTCGGCTAAATGTGGCATCAAAATCTAGGCTCAAATAAGGCATGCGCTAGTACTCTTGGCCAAACAGCATCAAAATCTAGATTTTAAAATAGATGAAAGTTTTAATCTAATAGAGTTAAAACACTTCTAAAAAACACTAGGCATTTTATTCTTGAACATGAACTTGATCAACTAGGTATAAGGTATGAAACAAAAGGCACTTTAGAAATAGTTAATTTTCTCACAAAAAATGGTATAAAACTTTGTTCTTTTGACAAACAAACTAGACAAATGTAAATATTATAACTATTTTAGACAAAAGATCAAAAAAGTACACTTAGATTGGTCTAAAAATGTAGGAACAAATTTGAACTCTATACAAGAGGTTCTATGAAACAATATTTGAAATGTTTTGGGTAGTGTAATGACGCTATACTACCCAAAAGGTGTGAGAAAAATGTTTGTTTCAAAAACTCTAAGGTAAAGACATTTTCCCACAATTTTGACATCATAACACTACTTTTCTTGACTCAAAATGTTGTGGTGCATAGACTTAAAGTGTAAGTGTTTATCAAAAAATGGCTTAAGTCTATCAAATGGTGATAATGATCTTGAGTCTAAAATGGTCTTTAACCCAAATTGGAAATTGAACCTAAGTTTCGTCAAGTTTATTTCAAATGGTGAACCCAATTAACACATCAACCCTATGAAATTATAAAGGTGAAATTTTGAATTTAGGTTATTGTTTCGATACGATTTTCGCTTTCACATTCAAAAAGGAAATGAGAAACTAGGATAAGATGGTCTAGGGTTAAATGTTACCCGGATGAGGTCTGTGCATCGTTATCCAGACGTTGAGAGAACTCCTCTTTGGTTGTGGAGGATGACACCTGCAGAAGAAAGAGACTAAAACACAGAAGTTGTTAGATGGCTAAAAAGTGGACTGCCAAGCGAAAGCTTGGTCCTAGAAGTGCAAAGACTTCTTGGAGGATGACAGTCCACTGATTGTTAAAAAAATTTCTGATAAAAATTAGAATGATAAAAGACTGAAATGATTAAAGACTGAAATAGAATTAGAAGCAAATGATTACCTAAATGCTACTATCGGTCTAGTCATAGTTGCCGACGTCAGTTAGTCTACCGACATTGGTTGTCAAGTCTGTCGATGTCAGTTAGTCTACCGATGTCGATGGAGGTAGTGGTCAATGTCGGTCAAGACAATGATCTGGGACAGGTTTTGGACGGGTTTATGGTCTATGGACGGGTCTGAGAAGGGGTCTGGGAGTCTATGCAGGGTCTGAGAGTCTGTTACATGGGTGCAAGACAATGGATAGAATGTCAAAAAGGGACAGAGGGTAGAGGAGGCCTTTCAGCCTCTCTGGGAAGGGTAGGTTGGGCTATGGTCTGGTTGATAGTCTGGTTGATGATGGCTGAGTCTAGTTCATAGCACTTAGAAGCAATAACTAGAAAACATGATGAAAACACAAAGGAAATACTTACCTGTGGCTTGCTGAAGAAGGAGTGTTGTTGATGCTTGTCCCTGTTGCTGAAGCTGCTGGTGTAGAAGACTTCCAGCAAGGTGGAATGACTGATGCAGAGTACCTGTTGTTGTTGTAGCTTACTGTGTGCTTGAGAGAGAGAGAGGTCTGAAGATTGGAAGGTCAATTGTTTGGAAGAATGAAATATCAGATTGTTAAAGGTTGAAAGGTCAGATCGAAGGATTGAAAGAGTGGATCTGCATTCTGGAGGTGAAATGCAATTTTGAAGGCAACCGATGCCGACAATACCGCTGACGTCGGTCGATAGTTGACTGATGTCGGCGGTTGGAAGGCAGGTAAAAAGGCTAAAAATAGCCTTTCGTCCATTTTTCCAACTACTGGGTTTAAGTGTCGGGGTAAGAAACGGTTGAAGGTGGTTTAATAGGCATGAGGATTAGTGGGGAAAGTTGGAATAGGTCATAAGGTGATAAATGAGGGTATCCAAGGGCAAAGAATCCAATGAGAGGAGAGGTGGCATGGGTGAGGTGTCATGGGGAGAGAGAGAGAGAGAGGGAATTATTAATTCAAAATAGATAATTATTTTAAATTAATAAGACATAGGTGGGTTAAGGGATGGTTAGAAGTTAGAAAGGGACCAAGGGGAAGGAGGACCAAGGAGTAGACACGATTTCAGTGTCTACATTTTCCCCTTTTTGTCTTGTTAGTTGTTCTTGATGAACTGCAAGACAAAAATAGGAGTTGGTTGCCCCAGGTGTGGGATAAGGTCATTTTTGTCTTGTTGGTTGTTCAAGTGAATTGCAAGACAAAAATAGGAGGGTTGGTTGCCCTGATTATGGATGAGGTATTCCCCCTCAAAGCGGGAGTCGAGAGAAGGGAACCTAAAATTGGGTGCTAATTTGACAGAGAGTGGATGAAAAATGGTGAAGTTGGAGTGAGAACACTACAAAAGTTGTGATTGCGCGTATACCACTTCACGAGATGGTCAGGTCAAATTGTCACAGGTTAAGGGTCGAGGAGTGCCAAAATTGAAGTAACCGAGCCCCAGCATTTGGTTGTAGCTGATCGGGTTATTCAATCTAAGCTGTAGCTCCAATGGTCATCATGTTCCAGGTATCTCAGGCTCAGGAAGTGCTCCTAGAAACATGAAAATGTCACAAGTAGTGGGGATCAACTGGCTTGCGATCCTATACTTGTGAGGGTCAAAATGGGGGTTGTAGATAATTTTGCTAACCAGTCATGAGGTAGCATACATGCAAAAAAAACCAAGGCAAAGTTTGTCTTGGAAGTGGTCAGGGTCAAAGGAGATAGGCATCATCTCCAAGGTCATTGGTCGAGGCAGGTCGAAATAGATAGCTGGTCGAATAAATGGACAGACGAAAGAATGTGGCTGAGCTAACCTCATAAGACATCGTGTGGTCTGAGTGCTGCCTACATAGCCCTTGTGTGAAGGGCCTCAGGCCAATGTAGTTCTCCCTAGAAAAGGGAGGAAGGGTCAAAGTTATGGATTGCTTTGGTCAAGGTCAAGTCATGGTCAAAGGGGATATGGTTTGTCCATCAGGTAGACAAACAAATAAGGGTGGTTGAGCTAACCCCAGAAGGTGTCATGTCATCTGAGTGCTGCCTACATAGCCTCGATCTTAGGGCCTCAGAATAATGTATTTCAGAAGGAGACAAAGTGGTTGATGATCGGGTCGAGGTTAAATGATGAGGATAAGATGATGTTACAGCCTTTTCCATATTGTGTGATGGTGTATTCTGTAACATTGATGAGTGGTCTTTCATCCCTAGCAATTTTCCATATTCGTGATGGATGTATGCTAAAAATTAATTGAGGTCTATTTATGCTTCAGCAAGTAATGGTTTATGCTTAGCATAAATTGTGTCTGGTTGATAGTTTCCATGTGTATTGGTGTCCATAGAAACTATGTGAAATGGACTATGTCATGTTGGTGGTCTGAAAATGTTTGGGTTGGCAAATGATGTGGTTAAATGTGACCAAAGTGTATGGGCAGAAAGTGAAAGGCAAATTGCTCTTTCATTGACACGGACTAGAATGATAGCATAAGTAGGGGGTTTTAGAACCAAAATCCCCGTTCATGCATTACGTCGTTGACCATGGGTTGTGTTAGAGAGGTAATCGAATCACTTTGACATTTAAGTGAGCTCGAAGTCCCTTGAGTAGGTGATATGATAGGTGAGGATAGGGTAACCCTTTTAGTAGGGATAACTTTGCCCCTTTTTATAGGAGACCCTGAGACGATTACAAGCCACGTCCATGAACCCCTTTTTTTTTGGCAGACTGATCAATGCAGGAAGTCCACATAGAGATGTCATTGTGCTTTGTGGTCATTTGTGAAGCTGATCGATGCGAGAAGCTACTAAAAGAGTGTTGTTTATAGCAAGATTTAGTCATAGCCATCCTTCGAGGGAGTGGTCTATATTTTTGCTTTATATGTATTTTTGAGGTCTTTGAATAGCTGTCCTTCGAGGGAGCAGTCTATTAGCTACAGCAATAATAGTATAGCTATCCTTTGAGGGAGCAGTCTATCTTTTGATTTTGTGACCCTATATATTTTGACATCTTGATTTATTTTTGACAGAATTTTGAGTCATGGACAAGACTGTAGAAGTTGGAGGGCTCCCTTTTATTAAGACAAAGCATCCATACTTTATAAAAGGGTTACATAGGATTTGTTTAGGGGAATAGGGTTGAAAGGAATAAGGATTAAGAGGATGGGGTTGCTCAAGGGACGAGCTCAAGTTAAATCTCAAGTGAACGAGTACTCGACTAACAGTAGAATGGTCGTAGATGTAAGGCATGAAGAGGCTCAGGTTCTGGTCAGCCTTCAAAAGAAGATAGACGATAAGTCCCTGATTTATACCTGTGCGTGATGATGAAAGGCTCGAGCCAATTAGGAGCAAACTTGTCTTTGTTTACTTCTTTCCAAATTGGTCACGTGTTGGTTGATGTTGGACATGAAGTTGGTTGATATGTTGTTGGATTGTTTGGTTGATACTTGGTTGAGGCTTGGTTGGCGCTTGGTTGAGGATGTGATTAAAGGTTGGTTGATGTTTGGTCATTGTTTGGTCGATGTCTGGTCGGTTGATGTTTGGTCGAGGTCGGTTGATATGTTGTTAGATGGTTTGGCTAGTTGATGTTTGATGTTTGGTCGAGGTTACGATAGTCAGGGTAAGGTCAAATTCCCCCAGTTACTAGGGAGAATGTTTGACAGATTTAGTTGGAGAGGGCGAGATCCTGATCTGCCAGGTTGGAGGTAGGAATCTCAAAATCACGGATGGTGACAGAGGAAATGGTTAGTAATGATTTGATTAAAGTGGCTAATGGTTGGGGGTCATCAGGCTGGACCTCCATTGATTTCAAGGTTTTGATAAAGGTTTGATGATGTTGTGGAGAGTTTTGTATGAGATCATACAAAGACATCTTCACAGGGGTCGTGAGGTGAGGTTGTTTCACCACGGAGTCAGGGATTGTCTTCGAGGATGTTGGTCGAGATGAGCCCAAGACAGTAAGCTTGGGTTTTGGTTGTGGTGAAGGTTTGATGGATGGGGATGTCCAAGGGATAGAAACATGTCTTTTCCCTTTATCCTTTTGGGTTGGTGGGTTGGTGGTCAAGTTGACTATGTTGATTTCGAATAATGGGGTTAAAGGTGGTGGAGGGACCATGGTCTGATAAGGGGATCTCGATCTAGGTGATGATGTTTGTAAGGCATGTGATGGTGTCAAAGATTTGGCAAAGGGGTAGTTAAGAGGATCCTTGATGAGAAGGGTATCCTTTTTTTGGTGTTGATGAATGACAGCTTTAAGAGCACAACAACGCTCAGTGTCATGTCCCGGTGTGCAATGATAGTGACAAAATTTAGTGGTGTCGAACCAAGATGGTCTTGATCTGAGAGTTGATGAGTGTGAAGGTGAGGAGGTATGGGAAGCGTGGGGTGATGTTGAAGGTTTGTTGATAATATGGTCAAGAAGAAGGGTGTCTTTCTCTAGGCATTGGTGAATGACAACCTTGAGGGCACGACAATGCTCAGTGTCGTGCCCAGGCGTGCGATGATATGCACAAATCTGAGTGTCGTCGAACCAGGGCAATTTTGGTCTGAGAGATTGATATGGTTTAAGAGGTGGGAGATTGATGCAAGAAGACTGCAACAATTATCGTAATAGCAAGGCATAAGAACTAGCCAATGGGTCTGCGGGTTTTGTTACAGTAGGGGTTGATGACTTTGGTTTGAGAGGCGTAAGAGGCATTGGTCGTACCATCATTTTCATGGGTGGTATAGCCACACGTGTAGATGGAACTTTGGTGGTGATAGGTGTTGGATGTTTTGGAAGAAATATATGTCTGATGGGTTGAGGGGATAATGGAGGCAACTTGCCTCTGTGAAGTATGGGAGTAGGAAGCACTCCTATTAAAGTGGATGGATGTGGGCCCAAAATAGAGGGCAATGATGAAGGTGGGGGAGGAATCCTCTGGTGTGGTTTAGTGGCCTTCTTTGGTTTGGGTTGAGGGCCACCATTGTGCAAGGTGAGGTTAGATACGGGTTTGGGTTCAGATGTGGATGGAGGTGAGTGAGATGTAGCAATCTCAAGCAAAAGGCAAGAGGAAACCGTGACTGGGTCTTCCTCGATCGAAATGGGTGAAGAGACTGGGTCTTCTCTTGGTGGAGAAGGAATAGGAGAATGTGACTCCTCAAGAGGGTAAAGGGCAGGGAAGATCGTGCCTTCTACTTGTGGTTGAGGAGTAGGCAAGGTAGGGTCCTCCATTGGTAGGAGGAAGGATGAATGTGGGGCTAACGACGTTGGTATGGTCAAAGCGTCCTCCAATACAAGAGAGGTCGATGGAGGACTAATAGGAGAAAAAATTTCTTCTACCTGTAATGGATGAATAGGAGAAGAAGGGTCTTCTACCTATGGAGGAGGTTGGTCAGGGACAAGAGGCAAGACCGTGTTGACTGTGTGTATATCATGCTCTTGAGAGCTATCAGCCATGGTCTGGACATTGTTCTAGCTAGGAGGATGGTTAGGAAAAGGTTGTTTGAAGATGCCGATGTTTTGATTAGGTGGGGTGTTCAGGTTGTCCAAGACGAGGTCTCCCTTATCTATCATGTCTTGGACAATGTTCTTGAAGGTTTGGCAGTTGTTGATGTCATGGCCTTGGACACGGTGAAAGTGACAGAAGTGGTTCTCCCTATAACAGGTAGGGAGAGCTTTTGAAGGGTTGAATTGAGGTGGTCAGATTGGAGGGAGATTGAGGACCCCTTGCTTGACGAGTTTTTCCAACATGGAAGCGTATGACTCTCTAATTGGAGTGTATTGACGTTGTATGTAGCATTGTTAGAATTGTTTGGTGATGCTTTGAGATGTTGAAGGTTGAGATTGATTAGTTGTTGTCGAGGATGGTGATCTAACGACCACAGTGTTGGCCACTCTTTTGGACTTGGAATTGGTAGAAGAATGTCTGGAAGAAGAAGGGTCATCGGCTCTTGCATTGGTATTACGCAATTTGACCTTGTCCTCTTCAATGGCACAGAGTTCAAGCTTTCAGGCCATGGTGAAAGCTTCGTCAAAAGTGTGGAATGTTTGAACCCACAAGGTGGATGAGATGTGTGTGGAACATGCTTGAGAGAAGAGCTCAATGAGCTCAGGTTGAGGTAAAGGGAAGGAGAGTTGGTTAATCAAGCCTCTCCAACGGGAAACAAAATCGACTATTGATTCATTGTCAAACTGTTTGATAGAGTAGAGGTCTGTGATCGAGAATTTTTTGGTGATATTGATAGAAAAATGGTCAAGAAATAATTGGGTGAGTTGAGTGAATGAAAAGATAGAGTGACTGGTAAGAGAGCTATACCAATCAAGGGCAGGGCCAGAAAGCGACATGGGGAACATGCGTAATAATAACGCATCATCATGGGCTATAAGATAACAAGCATGTTTGAATGCTCATAGATGTTGTTATGGGTCTTCCTTACTCTGGAAGTGAGTAAACTTAGGAAGCTCCCATTAACTGGGATACGGTCGGATTGGGATGGAGGGATGGATGGGTTCATTGCAAATTTGGTCATATGAAAGGGCATTGCTTGAACCAAAAATGGAAGCTTCAAGACAAGACATTTTGTCCATCAGCATCTTGATGAGATTGGCTAACGGATTGGTAGATGGGGTGTCCCCTAGGTTGTAAGGCACTTGGAAGGTGCTAGAAGAGGCGTATGACATAGTCGATTGCACTTGTATAGGCGCAACATGTTGATAACTAGTCATTGGGATAGATGTGGAAGCCAGGGGTGGTTGTGTCATGAAAGTAGAAGGTATAAGTTGACTAGATACCGCAAAAGGTGGTTGCATGGTGGCATTGGAAAAAGGGGAGGTAGGCACTCTTACATTTACAGGCGCAAGAGTGTATGGAGTCGAGACAATCAAGTTTTGGTATGATGTAGAACTTGGTTGAATTGCGTGTGGTTTAGGGGGTAATGAAACTCTGATGGAGGTCGGTCCAAAAATAGATGGGGAGGCCAAAATTTGCGTATTGGCCATGGTCGAGTTAATGGTTGAGGCAATAGTCTGAGTCATAAAAGGCTTGGTAGCGGATGGTGTTGATGCCATCACCGCTTCACCCGAAAGGTCTCGCATTTGGTTTCTTGCGAGATAGTGTTGGAGAGCCTTGACATTGTGGTCAAGGAGTCTCTCAAAGTTTGGGTCCCCTTCAGGGACAATGGATGGTTGAGTTGGGGTGGATGGGATAGGAGTTCGTTTGGTCTCTGAATGATACTCCATTAGAGGACTAGGCATAGATGGTGAAGGCGGAAGCGGTTGATGCCTCACGTGGTCAAGAAGAGTTCTGGTTTGACTGCGTGTCAAAACCATTCAAGGCAAGAAGGGTCAGGTTCTAGAAACTATGTTTTTCAATTTCAAAAAACTAGGATGGATGCTAGACAACAAGAAAGTCGGGTTGTAAGCTTGATTTTTAAGGAAAAAAAATTAGACAGTGACTGACGTTGGTTGAAAAACCGATGTCGGTGAAACAGGCTACCAATGTCGGTCAGATGACCGATGCCGGTGAAGAAAGTTACCGACGTCAATTTAAAAACTGATGTCGTTTACTGTGTTTTCCAAAAACTCAAGAAATTTGAAAGTTTTTGGAAAGAAGAAGACGTCCTCACTAGCTCAAACAACCAGATAAAAATAGAAAAATAGATGGAGACAGGCAGACCCTAAGCGTTAAATCCTAAGAATAAACTTTTAGAATCATGTTGGCTTATGCCTTAGAGTATGTTTGGGAAGTTGGCTTGTAGAATGGGTCCTAGAAGAGGTAGTCTAAAGTTGGTTTCAGGTTAGTTTCGGTGCTCAAGAGTCTGTGTTAGGTTTCATACGTGGCCTGGTGTTAAGGAGCAAGCTCCCCTCACTTCACGAGCCCAGTGATAAGCTGGTCTCGCTTAGCCAGTATATACTTCCCCTAGAGATTATCCTCTGCTAGAGAATAGAGTGGGCTTTCCCCTTGGTAGTGAAGTCCAAGTGGGATTGCCGGGACGGGTAAGGTATCCGCTAGGTGATGAAATCCTAGTCGGACCTTGTCTCAGGTGAGTTAAGATGTTTGATTTGTGCAAGTGATTTGGTTGTGTAACATAAGTGGACTATGATTAATTCATGATGTGGTTTTAATTATTAGATGTGTGGACTAAATATGCATTCAAGAAGAAATGAAATGCAAAGTATTTTAAGTCCAAATCAAAAAGTGAGTTCAGATGCAGACAAGTAGAGAAAAGGTTGAAGAGTATGAGTTGACTAGTCTAAGATGCAAGAAAAGAAAGAAAAAGAATGATTTTTTAAACTTTTGCTGATAGTGTCTTTTGGAAGAGATAGGAGAAGAGAGATGCAAAGAGAGACCTAATGCACCTATATGAAAAGTAAGAAAAGAACCCAAGGAAGACCCTAGGGTCCCATCGGGCGTGCCAGAATGTTTCTATACGATTTTCGCTTTCACATTCAAAAAGGAAATGAGAAACTAGGATAAGATGGTCTAGGGTTAGATGTTACCCGGATGAGGTCTACGCACCGTTATCCAGACATTGAGAGAACTCCTCTTTGGTTATGGAGGATGACACCTGCAGAAGAAAGAGACTAAAACACAGAAGTTGTTAGATGGCTAAAAAGTGGACTGCCAAGCGAAAGCTTGGTCCTAGAAGTGCAAAGACTTCTTGGAGGATGACAGTCCACTGATTGTTAAAAAAAATGTCTGATAAAAAGCAAAATGATAAAAGACTGAAATGATTAAAGACTGAAACAGAAACAGAAACAAATGCTTACCTGAATGCTACTGTCGGTCTGGTCACAGTCGTCGACGTTGGTTAGTCTGCCGATGTCGGTTGTCAAGTCTGTCGACGTTGATTAGTCTGCCGACATCGGTGGAGCTAGTGGTCGATGTCGGTTAGGACAATGGTCCAGGATAGGTTCTGGATGGGTTTATGGTATGTGGATGGGTCTGAGAAGGGGTTTGGGAGTCTGTGTAGGGTCTGCGAGTCTATTTTAGGGGTGTGGGAAAATGGATAGAATGTCAAAAAGGGACAGAGGGTAGAGGAGGCCTTTCAGCCTCTCCGAGAAGGGTAGGTCAGGCTATGGTCTAGTTGATAGTCTAGTTGATGATGGCTGAGTCTAGTTCGTAGCACTTAGAAGCAATAACTAGAAAACATGATGAAAACACAGAGGAAATACTTACCTGTGGCTTGCTAAAGGATTGTTGTTGATGCTTGTCCCTGTTGCCGATGCTGCTGCTGTAGAAGACTTCCAGCAAGGTGGAATTACTGATGCAGAGTACCTGTTGTTGTAGCTTTCTGTGTGCCTGAGAGAGAGAGGTCTGAAGATTGGAAGGTCGACTGCTTGGAAGAATGAAAGATCGGATTTTTGAAGGTTGAAAGGTCGGATCAAAGGATTGAAAGAGTAGATCTGTATTCTGGAGGCAGAATGCAATTTTTAAGGCAACTGATTCCGGCAATACCACCGATGTCGGTCGATAATTGACCGATGTCGGCAGCTGGAAGGCAGGTAAAAAGGCTAAAAATAGCCTTTTGTCCATTTTCCCAACTGCTGAGTTTAAGTGTCGGGGTAAAAAATGGTCGAAGGTGGTTTAATAGGCGTGAGGATTAGTGGGGAAAAGTTGGAATAGGTCATAGGGTGATAAATGAGGGTATCCAAGGGCAAAGAATCCAAGAAGAGGAGAGGTGGCATGGGTGAGGTGTCATGGGGAGAGAGAGAGAGAGAGGGAATTATTAATTCAAAATAGATAATTATTTTAAATTAATAAGACATAGGTGGGTTAAGGGATGGTTAGAAGTTAGAAAGGGACCAATGGGAAGGACGACCAAGGAGTAGACACGATTTCAGTCTCTACAGGTATAAGTGAAAGACTTAAACAACTTTGGTAAAGGTCTAGACTCAATTGGGCAACATAACTGTGCCAAAGTGGATGATATGACTCTCAAGCTTTTGATGAACTTTAAATAAGGCAAATTGATGATCTCATGTAGGCAACATAATGCCTCTTTGTTTAAAATAAAATTAGGACTATGTGTTTGGTTTGAATTGTTTGTTTACACCAAGTTTTGACTTCAAACAAGACTCTAGGACAAGACCAACTAATTAATCTCTCTTAGATCTTAAACTGACAAGGTTGCTTGGTATTGTTGGAATCCATAAATATACATCATTTGAGAGGGTTTTAAGTGTTCATTCAAATGTAAATGTGCATTATATAGTAGGGATTTTACACCCCCCTTCTCTCAAATGATAGTACTATGACATGGACCTTGAGGCGTACCTTGCACTAACAATAATTCCATAGCAAGTGGGGATTTGTCTAAGATCTAAATTTTTTTTGAACATTCTAGGGGAATCAATTTCATGACTTTCACACTAAATAATTCAAAAGAAAAGCATAGATTTTAGGTCTGTATCACTTGGCTAGTTTCAAAAAGGTCTAGTCCTATTTACAACCACTACATCCTACTATTCACTCAATGTAGTGCGATGTCCAAAGTACCACTATGTCTCGTGTACAACTCCAATTAGGAGCCAAATGAATTCAATGCTAGTAGGTGAAACTCTGGGTCAAATTTTTCCTAAAGAACTCATGGTAGGTGATGAAGTCCCCCTTGCAAGCCAAGTTTGCATAAAAATAAAGAAATCATGAAAGTAGAAAGAGTCTAGGGTCATTTTCAAGGTCACCCAAAATTTGACAAGTTTTTAGGGAGTGATTTAGACAAAGTTCTTTCTAAGACTTGGACTAGGATACTTATAATAGGAATGGCTCTTTTGATTCCAAGGGTTCCCTAAAGGGGATAAATGGAAGAGCATACACACAACATCCCTTTTTTGCCAAACAAAAATTTAATCTAAACAACTAAGTGAATACAAAAAATCTTGAAAAGGTGATTTTATTTTAAAGACCAAATGGAAAATGAGGTGGTGTTCATTTGACCCCTTGGTCTTAGTTGCAAACTCTTAAAACACTCACCATAAAAATCTAAAAATTTTGTTAAACACCAAAACAAGGTTCCTAATTGATTTTTAATCATGAAAAAAGTGATCTAAACATGTTTTTAGAAAATGTCAAGCTTGGTCCTACAAAAAAAATGTTAGCATGTCGTTTAGCCTTGAATTAATTTTATGTTTGAAACAATGAACTTTAGAAAAAGAGTTCTCGGGTCTATATTTTAAGAAAAACATAGTGAATGACGTTGTTTATATAACTGATGATGATTACATTTTCTAACCAATGACAATTATCTATCTGACGTCAGTTATACCAATGTGACTGATGACAGGTATCCAACTGATGTCAATTTTACTAACTAAAGTTGGTTAAGCTATCCAACTGATGTCAGTCTTACTAGTCGACATTGGTTACTGTGTAAACCCATGACAAACAAAAAATGGAAAAATAAAGTTATAAAATTAATTTACAAGAGTTTTAATGGTCTAAACAAACATTTTAAAGCTTCAAAATGATCTTCTTCATGTGTGCAATGCATCTGGTCCCACCGAGCATGCCATATGTGAATCTAGGAATTTGACTCAAGAGAGGATGGTTTGTATGTAGTTAGATTCAAAATGAAAACAAAATGAAAGAAGCACACTAACTAACATAACATCTCTAGTCCTAGACACTAGGGAGATATTAGTTAACAAACACGAACAAAACACACAACTAAAATGCAAAAGAAACCCTCTTTTACCTTCTTTGGATGCTCCAAAATGCTTATTGTAGTGGCTTGCTTGGCTTGTGATCATGAAGTCCTTGGCAATGGAAGCTTGTATACCTCCATCTCTCCTTAGCACCTTTGGCTTGTGGCTTGGCTTGGCTTGGAATCAATATGGCATGGTAACACTAATTTCTTAAAGCTTTGTAATCAATTCTGCATTATAAATTTGCATAATCACGTCTTAGAAGTGATATTTGAGCATAATAACTTTGTATCAAAATAGATTTTAAAATGATGTTCATGGCCTCTGTATTTATTGATTTTTCATAATGTCTAGAATTAACCTGAACCATCCATCCTGAGATTGAGATGTGTGGCTGAGGATTAATCCAATTTTTCAATTAAAATTGATAAATAGGCTCATCAATATTTGGGATAGAGGAGCAATTAAGAGGCATGGAATGCACTGATGAGGCATGGAGGGCATGAATCCTAATATTTGTGGCATTTATGGCCTAGGGATGTCTTCCCAAGAAATGAGGTCCCCTGATGATGCATATATTCAATATCCATTTCCAAAAATAAGTTTTTGACAAGTTTCCATGGAATTATTAATTAGGCTTTGATTTGGGTTAATTAGCTCTTAAGAATGTTTAAGTAATTTATGCAAAAATTACTCAAATCAGAATTCCTTGTTATTGGTACAAAATTTGATTGGATTGGAATTAGAAGGTGATGTCAGATGTATTGGATCCATTATCCCATTTAAGATGTTGCTGATGACAAATAACAAAGGCATACATCTCATGCAAGAGAATTGATAGGAAAGATCAATCCAGAGCAGCTAGGTGCAAAATTGGCATTTTGAATCAGAATGATCTGACTAAAGTTAGATGGCCCATAAATTGCATTTCCCTATTTAGGGATACTTTGGCCAAAATCAGTAGTTGAATATGTCAGTTTCATATCATTTAGCATGTTTTAGTGTTTTAAGGCCAAATTATGTATTTTGGGTAGAAGTTGGTCAAAATCTTAGTTGGAGGTTATCAATGGCTAGATTTAGGTGTCTAAAGGTGGGACCTTGCTCTAGAAAATCCATATTAAAAAATAAACTAAGTGTTTTTTAATTTATTTTTGGCCTTTTGAATTACTAAGTGATATGAAAGTGAATGGTAAGATGGTTGCAAAAGACAAATTCTAGAATGGATTCAATCGATAGAAAAAACCATTGTCAAATGATAAGTATGGCTATGTGGAGAACATATGCTAATAAGTCCATTTAATCATGCAATCATAACCATTTAGAATATTTTTCCAAGTTTACCTTACTTCAGAGATGAAATAGTAATTGGTGTTGGGGTTGTAAAAGCCATATTTATTTCACATGAAATGGCAAGCCTCCCTTTTGTCAGCTAACCATCACCTTAGTAGATGGACCATATTATCAATAGGTTATTATAAAACATTAAATTAACCATAAATAGCCTAATGTGTGTATGAAAACCTAGTATAAATCCACTATTAGATAACTATCATATCAAGGATGTCATTTGAAGCAAAAAAATAATGATACCAAAGGAATAGTTATTGATGTGGAAAATAAGCCAATGTACATGATGCAAGGGGTCAAGCCTCAAGTCCAAATAATACAAGCATCATTTGATAGAAACAAATGTAATTAGGCTACCATGACTTAGGTCATGATTGATTTTCAAAACTATACTCTCAGGCCAAATCACTCTATTAATAACATAAAGATGGAAATATGCCACCTTAATTAATTGAATGTAGAGAATGTCCATACCTAGAAATGTTTTTCAAAAATATCATAAAACATACTTGTGATATGAGTTTGTTAGAGCCCTGAAATTACATGAATGATAATTCATTAATTATAGGTATTAAGAGACATATCTTTAAAATCTAGGATTTCAATGGATTCATATCGATTTTTTAAGAATTACACTTTTTTAGAATGCATGAACACTTGAAGATGAAATAACCTTACTTCTACAAATTATACCACATTGTTTAACCATTTTTGGGAAGGGTTGGTAAATAGTAGCCTAATAAAATAGAATAAGCTAATTTAAAAGTAGGTTAATCAAATGAATCTATATTCTACTAATATTCTAATAAGAAATATTGAATTTAAGCACATACCAATTATAGAAAGTAGAATAGTTAATATTCTAATAATAAAATATAGAGGACAAATTATACTTAGCTTATGCACTAAATCACATGAATATCTAAGTAATATAGGTGTATACTAATATTTTATGATGATTCTTATCTAGTGGAAAGATTATGAATAATATCTTTTTATCGGCATGGATACTTGTATCACCCTATGGACACTTGCATCAATGATATTGTCTTTGAATTAATGCATATTTATTGTATAAAGTATTGACTATTCAATTAATATTCCACTAGGAATTTAGAGGTTTTTTTTCACCTTTTGGATTGTGTGTTAAAATTATACACACAAGATCTCAATATCATAATATTGTTGATCATAGTTGTCTATGTTGATAACATCATTTTTGGTGGCAGCGACAATAATATGTATAAATAATTTTCAAATAAAATGCAAAAGCAGTTTGAAATGTCCATGCTAGGATAAATTTCATTTTTCTTTGGTCTATGGGTTGCATAATCCAAAGAAGGGATATTCATATCCTAGACTAAGTATGTGAAGGAATGCTTAATAAATTTAGTATGGAGGATAACAGACTAATTAACACTCCCATTATAACTAGCTATAAATTGAGAAAAGGTGATGAATATATTACAAGTGAATAATATAATGTATAGGTCCATGATTTGTATTTTTCTATATCTCACTGCATCAAGACCAGACATCATACAGGTTGTATGTATGGTCGCTAGATTCTAGGCTGCACCAAAAGAAACACATGTAAATGCAATAAAGAGAATCTTTAGATATATCAAGAGCATAGTAGACAATGGTCTATGGTATCCTTCAAGTGATGATTTCAATTTTACAACATACACATATTCGGATTGGGTAGGAAACATAAATGATAGAAGGAGTACTACTTGTGGTGCATTCTTCCTTGGTAACAGACTTATTTCATGGCTAAGTAAAAACAAGAGTCAATTACACTATTTACAAGAAAATTAGAGTATGTTTCGGTAGTGGCATGTTCCACTCAAGTGTTGTGGATGAAATAGTCACTAAAATAAATTGAAGTGGATTTTAAAGGACCAATTCCCATTTTGTCTGACAATTCAAGTGTTATAAATATACCCAAGTATCCAGTGATGCACTCTAGAATAAAGCACATATCAATCAAGTATCACTTTTTGAGAGAGAACGCTGGTGATCAAGAGGTCATAATGGAATATGTTGCAATAAAATATCAAATTACAGACATATTCACTAAACCTTTACCTAAGGACCAATTTGAATATCTGAGACAGTGGTTGGGAGTGGTATCTCCTACACCACATCACTAGTTCCTAATGATCAGGCATGTCTCTAGGGGGAGTATAAAAGTAATATCACTAACTCCTAGAAAAATAAGAGTCTAGGCAAATGTGCCATATGCCTAAGGGGGAGTTCCTCACAGAGTGTTCAAGCCTATTAGGTCCAAGGATAAGAACAAGCAATATGCCAGAAAATGATAGTGTTGACATACTATGGCAGAGATGCTTTGTCATTAATGTCAAAGGGGGAGAAAAGAACAAGTCTTAGGTGTAAAATAGAGTTTGTGCTACTTTGCAGAGGATGTTTTTACCATCAATGACAAAGGGGGAGATTGTTGGACATAGTTCTTGATGTATGCATTATTATCATTTGGATTGTCATTGATGTCAAAGGCAGCATGTTCTATCATGCATTAATGACATAGGTGTTGATTTGAACATATTTGTTTTATATCCCCATAGATTTGTGTGTGTACATTGAATGACTTTGTATGTACAAGAATATTCATGAGAACAGTCATTTGAATGGTTTTATTGACAACTATGGCTAAGTACATAGGTGGATGTTAACACCATTTGTATATATCTCTTTGTGGTCCAATTCCTAAATCATAAGGATGAGTAGAGAAAATATTACAAATGCATAAGGTTGTTCCTCATCTAAAATCCTACTAATTTTCCATACTTAGTCAATTTCTCACCTTTGTATTTGTCAAGGGAATTCTTTTGAAAATATTGGTAAAAATAATTCTCTTAGAGAAAAAGCCTATAACAAATAAGGGAATTCTTTCAGCAAAATGTTATAGATAATTCTCTCAAACAAAAAGCCTATAGAAAATAAGGGAATTCTTTCAAGAATATTGGTAAAGATAATTCTCTCAGATAAAAAGCCCGCATCAATTACTTCGAAGCTTTGGAATTATTTAAAAAAAATTGTCTTGAAGGAAAGTTCTAAAGGAAATAAGTCTCGTTCAAAAGTTTTGAAGGTACGTTTGACAAATTCTGAACGACAAGTGATCCGATCAAAATTTCTGAAGGGTACATTTGCAAAGTTCAAAAGGGTATATGGACCATTACAAAAGTTTTGAAGGGAATTAGTTTCGTGCAAAAGTTATGAAAGGTACATTTGAAAAATGCCAAAGGGCAAGTGATATGATCAAAAGTTTCAAAGGGTATGTGGACCATTGCAAAAGTTCCAAAGGGTATGTGTCCTGCACAGAAGTTTTGAAACATATGAGTGAAGAAGAGAAGGATAATTCAAAAGTTCCAAAAGGAACTTAGGCATTTTATCGAGGAAATTGTCTTGAAGGGCACTTAGACAAAAAGTCCATAGAAATTGTCCCAAAGGGCACTTAGACAAAAAACCCACAACAATTTGTCTAAAGGATAGTTTGAATGAAGAGAGGACACTTGCAAAGATTATGAAGGACACTTTAAAAGGATAGAGGACACTTGCAAAGATTTTGAAGGACACTTATGAAGGAGAAATGGACACTTGTAAAGTTTTGAAAGATGGTCTTCAAAATCTTGAAGGGTAGTTTATATGAAGAGAAAGGACACTTGATTTTTTGTCGAAGACATAGGACACTTCCACAACTATCAAAGGATAGTTGTAGAGGACACAAGGCCATTTAAAAAAATAAAAAGGCTTCCATGACAAAATCTTGAAAGGCATATAGGCAAAGATAAAGATCGAGCATGTCTAAGACAATCGAAAGGAGAAAAAGCAATTCATGAATGTCAAAGAAAATGAGTTGAATTCAACATGTCAAAGTTTAATGACCAAGCCATTGATTGTGGATGTTCAGAGAAAGAATGGCATGTGGAGATCAAATAGAAAGATCGATGGATATGTTTCAAATTTTAAATGAAAATAAATAAATAATCATTGAAGTGTCTTAGTTACAAGTATCTGGCGAGATAGTTGAAGGATATAAAAAGCAATGATTGAAATAAAATGATTAATCATAGATTCATTCCTATGGTGAAAATGTTGTAATTGAAGTGAAAAGGGTAGAATTCAAATAGGCTCAGAGAATGGAAGTCAATTAGTTATTTTCTTGGAATGAGAAGAGATAAGCAACAAATGTAAATTATATAAAAAGGAGACTAGTCTAAGTTTTTATTGATGAAAAATTCTAAAGTGTGGAAATGAGAGGAGTTGAGCTGTAGAGGCAAAAATATGGAACTCTTATGAGCATATAGGAGCAATGGACAAATTGGAGAATTCCATAATGTCAAATAGATTATTTTAGACACAGAGTAAGGATGCAGAAAGAGTGAAGATCACATAAGAGTGTGTTGAATGAGAACTGATTAGTTGTAGATTAGACATGCAATAAATAATAGAGACTTGGATTCTTTCATGATTCTAATTTGTAAATTTGAAGTGTAAATATCTGATTAAGTAGTGTCATTATATTAAGCTGGGTTGGTGCTTAGTATAGGGAGTGGGTGCTTCATTAAAGTTGGTGTTCTTAAAATAGGGGATTGGTGTCTCCTTGGGATGGGTGTCCTTAAATGTAACCAGTGAGGCTCAATTAGTGAGACAAACTTTATGAGGCTAGATTAGAATAGTAGCTTCTAGCGACATTCTCATAATGGTTTTTCTCTTTGGGTTTCCACGCATACATCTGGTGTTGTGTGTTGTGCATGTTATATCTTTATTTTATTCATTTTAGATTACATCTATTTAAATTTCATCTTAAAATTTATACGAAATTAATTTTTGAGATCTACTAATTCACCCTCTCCCCTCTCAGTAGATAGGTGTGTTTAATAAATATAGATTAAAATTTAAATTCTCCTATTAGGTCTTGTCACCTTGTTGAAAATGGGTTAGTGGTTTCATGGATTCAAACTAGCCTGAAATACTGCTTTATCAACAAGTGTTACCTACATTGTCAATTATATGAAAATGTCCCCAAACATATGTAGTTATCCCCTATGTGTTGTTTTATTTGTGAATAATGGTATATAATACGATATGCAAGTGTATGTAGTGATCTAGCTTGTAACTTAATAAATATGTCTCATGCACTACTCTTTGAAGGACTAAAACCTATAATATGACTCCTCATATGGTTTATATGATAATAAGAAATACTGTGAAAGAATAACTTAGTTGTGTAATTGATTTTAAGTAGTATAGTATAAGTATCAAAGGTGCTTGGTAGATGAATAATGCATTGGTTTTAATTTGTATTTATACCACCTTTTTTTTAAAGTTTGTCACATAAGGGTTAATGAAAAAAAATAGGTTGTCCTATCCATATCAAAATATATATTTTAAAAGGTACTCACACTTGCATTGGAAAATGGAAAATAGAATTAAGTCTATTGTCCAAGTATGAATGCAACTATTCAAAAAAATACAAGGTTGTTGGAATTATATAACTAAAAATGAATTATATATATCAAAGTTTGAGTGTATTTGGGGATATAGGTGATCTGGGTAATCATAATATAAAGATCAAACTAAAATATTATTATTTAGGCCTAATGAGATGATAAACACAAGCCTATTGGCTACAAGGAAGGCCAATAATTGAAGGGTATAACCTTGAGTGATTTATGAAGTATACAAGTCTAGTTTAACATATAAGATAACTATGTTATATTTATGTGAATCATGTAGTAAAGAATCATATCGTAGTATCACGTCAAAGTAGATATATCAATGAAGCTTGAAGTAAGTATACATAAAATTCATAATATGAATCATGGAAATGTCTAACAGTTAACAAGATCAACAAAAAACTAATCACACATGCAAGAGTACTAAAACGTCACATAAAGAGGGGTCTAAGGATACCACAAACAAGGGGCATGTTAAAATGTTGCACACTTAATGGGATGACATATGGAAATGTCCACACACCAAAGAAACAAATTAGTTTCAAGGCACTCTTTCCCACAAGAAAGGAACATGCTCAAATGTTACATAAGCAAAAAAAATAATTATATAAGAATTAAACTCAAGTTTGCCATGACAAAAGATGAAGTAAATGAAATAGAAGGAGCTAGCATAAACATGTCATACTAGAGTACCTACATACATACGCTAATAGAATGCCATGTAAAATAACATACTCAATACATTGTGTAAGATAACAACATGAGTATATGCATGTGTAAATGTCAATATAGAATCTTAGTGTGATAATGGAAATTATCATAAAAATATAACCCATGTTAATTGTGATCATATAGAAGTAAGATGCCCCCAACGTAGCATGTTATACGGGAAGAGGAAAGTCCAAAACATATTCATGTTTATGTATCATGGATCTAATGTATATATATATCACAATCAAGTACTTATAAAACATATGCATGTATAAAAAATATATGTTATCTATGAAAATAAAGGAAACAACATATGTACAAAATAACAAACATGTGAAATGCTAAATAATTTTGTATTTTTTTTTATTTGAATGTTTTTGTACTTCAGTGAATATTTAGATTATTTTTTATTTTTGATGTGTGTGTGTGTGTGTGTGTGTGTGTGTGTGTGTGTGTGTGTGTGTTTGGAAAGAGAGTGATAGTCGATGATACAATATAAGAGATGTTTATAGGGTTATTTATACTTTGAATATGTTATAATAAACAAGTCACATTGCCATGGATCAAGAATATGTGTTAAATATGAAATTGGAGAATATGTAATACTATTTCTATGCCTCATAAGAATTTATGGTTATGAGGTAGTAGTAGAAGGTTTAGTGGTTCATGGAACCTATTATTTAAACTTATGTGATTTCCTTGGTGTAATATTAAGTTTTTGTACCCACTAAGAAACATGCTTCTTTATTCTAAATAATTGGGTAAGCCATGGAAGTGTAGAAGAAGATATTAAGAATCCACTATAGATCTATGATGTCATGTCCTCTGAAGTATTAGTAGATTAAGAAATGGGATTACCTGTTTACTATGGAGGGGTTAGAAAGGATATGTACAATAGGATGGGACAAATTACCCCTTGGACTAATGATAATATGGACTTGGTTGGAGGGAAAGTAACTATCACCCTCCTTAGGGTTAGGAGGAAGATGATATTTTTTTTTTTTCAATTTTAAATTATCCAAAGAGTAAGATGAGAACATGATAAAAGGGACATAGAAATGTTAGTGAAGAATCTAGCATGACAAAAAATTCACAAATAAAAAATTATTGTAATCTGAAACCCTTTAAGGTTAAAAACCATAGATAAAGCTAGGTTTGCATAAGAAGACTCAGAGGTTGAGTTCATCATATGTTTAACCCTTTTCAAATTAAGGGTTGAGTAAGAGTAGCCTAAGAAAATAAGAATAAGATACTCTAAATTTAGGTCAATAAAATGAATTTAGATTCTATTGATATTTTGATAAGTAATAATAAATCTAAGAATATGCCAAATATAAAAACTACAACATTCAATATTATGATAATAGAAATACAAAGCAAAAAATCTCAGAGTCGCCAAAAATTATTGTCTAATAGATTTGTCCTTATCTAAAAATGTTTGATTTTGACTCCATACCCTTCTTCTTTCAAGAAAAAATAAGTTAAACAACAAATGGGTGAACTATTAAGACTAGTTCCCCTCTGAATTAAGGTACAACTCCCTTTAAGATTTTCAATGAATTGAAATATTTAGATACACTTTTAACTAGAAATTATTTTAAAGGTAAAATAACATCCACACATCATCATGTTATGAATGTGAGATTTTATAACAACAATGAAAAATACAATACATAAATTCTATTTTCAGTAACAATCAAATATATAAACATATATATTGCTGAACCAATAAAGGATAAAACACATATAATGAATTGTCTAATTGAAGAATAATTACTATATGAAATAAGATTTCACAAAAAAAACCTAATTCAAAATAATCAAATGCATAGATCTAAGTATGCGGCAATTGATTCTCTTTTTCATTCACAGATGAAAAATTTTTCAGACAAACATCACATATATTGTCAACAACAGTGATCCAATTCTGAAATTTCTTAACTCCTTTTTTTTTATATCTATATGTCCCCTCTTTTTAAAAATTGAAAAAATATATAGCTGCCCTAATTAATCAATCTTTCAAACTAAACCAAAGTTAAAGTAACTCTGACCCATACGGGATTTAATTTTTTACAAATTCACTTAAAGATCAAGTTTTGAATAGAAAAGTAACTAAATAACTGAATAAAAGAAACTATGTAAGTAAAATCATTACTGAAGTGACAGATTGGGATCTCCAGATTTGCTATGTTTGGTTGGATAGACACGTTAAGCTTTCCACTCTTGAAATGCTGTAACAAACTCCTAGATTTTAGAGAGATTGGGAATACTGTCATGCTTTATTCTTGCCTTCCAGATGTTTTATTCCCTCTAAAATTTGCCCATCTTCTCTGCGTGCTCCAAGAGTATGTCGATGCAATGACAAAGAAGTGACTCTACCATTGAAATCTAAGAGAAATTTTTAGTTAATAAATTATCACTTTCTTTAATGATGTTGATCTTTTCCTTAAAGGATTGAATTACAATATTGATGCCCTTTTCTAGTTTTCCATCATCATTTATGTATTTGACATCAATACTCTATAGATCATGTTGTAATGACTAAATGAGTTCAGTTATTTTATTTATCATTTTTGTGATTTTGATTAACCCTTGTTGGGATACTGAATTCCTCCATTCAATATTTTTATTACTTACATATAATACATCTTCATCCAGTCTTGTCAAATTTTTTTCTGACAAAAACTTTGTCATACCATACTTTTGTACCTCATCAATCTGGTTCATCACACTCATCCATTTTCCTTCATCTTTTTTCCACAAAGCGTTTTGAGTCTTCAAATATTCAACAGTAATTGTGCTTAGATCATATACATTCTTCAATTTATGAATGTATTCATACCTTTTTGGATGATGGCATCCAACCAATTATCAGATACCCTGGTAACCATTTTGCTTCTATGTATTTGGTTTAACATCCTTTAATTGACAGACGATTTTGGGTCAAAAGATAGCGGTAGTTGGGTAATTGGTTATGGATTTGGACTATGATTGGCATCAATGTACTCTACCATTGACCGCACAATATATTTGAACTCTTTATATTTTTCATCCTCCCAAGTTCTGTTGACTATCCTTATGGTGGACACTTTGAGGTGATGCACATCTACGACACGTGATGCAGTCCCAAGATCTATTTTTTCAATTGTAAAATCATGAACTGTAGGATTTTGAACTTTCTCATTGGTTCTTGGCCAGGCTATTTATGTATTCCAATTCCCTATATTAGGGTTGATGTCTACCCTGGATGTCATTTTTAACTTTTTGGATTTAGGAGTTTTCCCTAAACACTTACCATATCCTCCAGGGGCAAAGAAAATGATACTATTTTCCTTTTGTTGCTAATTGAGTTTTTCAGCCACTTGGGTGCAGAGGCTAAGACTTATTTATCAGTATTTAGTTGATTAGAAGGTACCTTTGAAATAGTCATCAATTTGACAAAATCAGAAGGAATTAATGTCTATTGATATATACCAACCTCTTCAACCATTAGTGAATCAGATTCTTTATCTCCTTTGGCTTCCCCTGAATCTTCTTCAGAATTCAAATCCAAAATTAATTTTTTAGAAATCTGACTCTTTCTCTTACTTTGGGTCCTTGATCTAGTGGCACGAGGAGGCATAGTAGTTATAAGGGCCTTCTTAGATTCTTTGATGACAGGATCCCTTTCAATTTTTGACTTGGAAGTACCTACATCACAGATAACAATAAGTTGGTTAGAGGAGCTTATTGGAGATGGTGATTCAATTATTGATGTACATTACTGGGAATGCATACATAGATTTGAGTAATATAAGTGTAAAAATAGATTATTTGAAGATTATAATCTAGTTGTCAGATTAAGAATATTAGTGTTCTATTAGCATAGACACTTATGTCTCCCTATAGACAATTGAGTTGACACTAATATCTATGTTTTAATGCATCTGTCCTATACAGATATTTAATTTTGACTTAAACTTCCACATGGGCCTTTTTAGGTTTTCTATCACATCTTAGATTGTGCGCACATGTGCTTGATAACATAAAAATCTCATACCCTAGATCTTCCTCTTAAATCTTATCACCTTACCAATAATGGATTAATGGGTTCATAGAGTCAAATTGATTTCAAAGACCCCTCTATCAATGAACACTACCTACATAGACAATACTCAAAAAATAGTCTAATACATTTTAAATTCTCCCCTATGTGTTAGATTATGTGTGAACAATGATGTAAAATGTTATATGCAAGTACATATAGTGATCTAGCTTGTAACATGACAAATATGGATCACGGGATGCTCGTTTAATTCTTTAGAACTATAAAATGATTGGTCCTATGATTGATAAAACATAAAAAATAATAAGGTAGAATAACTCAGTTGTGCAATTGATTTCCAGCAGTATAGTACATGCTTAAAATGTTCTTGTTATATGAATAATGAGTTGGTTTTAACTTGTATTTATACCACATATTCTTTAAAAAATTCTTAGGGAAGGGTTAATGAAACAAAATAGGTCGATCCATACATATTGAAATATTTGTAAGTTTCAGTGTTTATAAGGCATAAAAATTTGTGTTGGAGAATCGATAGTAATGTTGACACTATTGTTTAGTTGGAATGCAACTATCCAGGAAAATAAAAGGTTATTGGAGCTATATAAATGATAGTGAAGAACATATATAAAATTTTAAGAATATTGTGGGATACAAGTGATCTAGGAAACTAGAATATCAAGGGCAAACTACAAGATAAACATTTAAGCCTAGTGAGATGGTGAATGCAAGCCTATCAGCTACAAGAAAGGTCAAGAACTAAAGTGTAGAGCCTTGAATGATATTTATCAAGTGTACAAGATAGTTTAACATATAAATCTAGATTTAAGATTCTATAAAGATACTCTTTGTTTGTAGTTTCTTGAATAGGGGGATACATGAGTGAGCTAAAGATTCTCAGGAAGGACTACACGATCATTTGCTTGCTTGTGGATGGGAAAAATATGTTGAGGGAGGGAAAAATATTTGTTAGAGATTTATGAAGAAACTTGTGAGCTGGTTAGACCATGTGAGTATTGTAAAATCCATGTTTTGTGATTTCACCTTGAACTTAGACACATTCCCTTGCAGTTTGAGTAACAGGTGGAGACCCCATAGGCAATGACCTGTGAGGCATATAAATAGAAGACATATTATTATTTATAATATGGTTATGATTAGAAACAACCTTATTATGGTTTTTTTCCTCCCCCAATAACTTGCCACCCATCGTCCTGAGCACTATTAGGGTTATTGTAGGTGGGTTTGGGAGCTGCCCTATTATGAGGCAAGTATAGTGGGTAGTATTTTATCTTGTGATCCATGGCTTGAAAATAGAAGCATGTGTTAGAATAATTGATATACATAACTCATTGAGAGTGACAAGACTCACTAACTTGAATCTCAATGAAATATTTGAGATCTTTAGACAAATCCACTTCTACATAAACCTTTTTTTGGGGTGAGCCGAATAAAAGTGCATTCACAAATAGAAAAAAACACGACCAATGTAAGTTACAATTTGATTAATGAAATGCCAAAAAAGTAGAGGCATCATGAGGAACTCAACCTAGGTGAGGACATTCAAAAAAGTATGCTCCCAAATAACAAAATCTTGGGTACAGGTGAAAGGTCCATCAAGGAATTACGAATACACCAAGTTGTGGATTTATTCATTGTCACACCCACATGAGAAAGGTCTACGAAGCACAACAGGAAAAAGCCCTTGGTCATGTTTTGAATGCTCTCTTACTTATTTCCATGGGCAATGTAGGGCATTTGCACTCAAGTTTTGAGCATATTTTTAGAAGGGATGTGACCCAGGAAACACCCTATTAAGCAAAACTGCTCCAACTATTGAGAAAATGAATTAAATTCATGTAAAGGCAAGATAAAATCAGGTTGAGAATTAGTACCTTGTGATATACTTTGAAGACAAATTTCCTCGTTTACTTGAATAGGTGTGCCATAGCTCAAAGCTCCACCTTCCTCCGTTGCAACTTCAATAACAAGATGTGATGGAGAGAAGGACAATAAATAGGCTAAACTTATCCTAAGGCAAGACTCCCTAAGGGTCATATCCTGCAGGATCCAACAATAACTGCGGTATGAAGGCTACAAACTCTTAAAGTAATATTTTACTTCTAAGGTTCATCATAAAACCGAGAGTTGTGTTAATTACCATTAATTTAAAAAGAAGAAGAAGAAGACCAAAAAAACAACGCAAAAATAAATTCTGAATAAATCTTTGCCGCCAAAGTTTCCTAGTTTTAAATTTTCTATTTCGACGTATTCTCTATATTCAATTATGTAACTACGTAGAGGTACAAGTTACTCAAATTAACAGTGAAAATAACTGTGCTCATACTTGATAGTTAAGCCGACATATCTTAGTGGTTAACTTATTTCAGGGCTAATCATATTAATCCTAACAATTAATCTTATAAATTACACATCTAACCACGATTTATAAAACTTACCCAAAATATATTTTAAGCCAGATTAAGTTTGAGAGTCGAATTTAGAGAAGTGGTGTTCAAAACAAATCATTCCAAATACGCATCTGCATCTGTTTTTTTATCAGCAAAAACAGGAGAATTATATGTCAATTCTTTTCAAAAACAAAGGTATGCATACTTATACTTTTTCAAGAAGTATGTCTATCATTTTAAGTTGTCAGATTGATTCAAGAAACATGTCTTAAGTTGCAAATATTTGGTTCGAACATTGCCCATTTTTTTTTAGTTTTTCCAATGATTAGTTTGTTTGAATAATTTTCAGTTCTAATGAATGGCTCCTTAACACCGTTTTTTATCAGGTTTGTTTAGAGGACACAATGCCTTCAAGTATTTTACTGTTCAAAGCAGCAGCAATTTCAGAAATGATTAAATTGCGTACTCAGTATAAGACTAAGAAGAGCAGGAGATTTGACGACACGGATAAAGACAAAGAGTACCAAGATGGAATTATGACAGTACAAGAAAAAAATTATTGGTTATTTAAGAAAGAAATGGAATTTCAAAATGAGATTGCCGGACTTAAGGACAAGGTTCAAGAGTTGGGTGGAAGGTCAGAAATGCTGCAGGAAAGACTCGGCCAGGTAGAAGAAGAAAACAAAGTTCTAAAAAAACAGCAATCGGAATTAGATTTAATGTTGGAAGGAGAAAAATGGGCATTTGATGTAGTAACAGAAAAATTAAACAAAGTTATGAATAAACAAATGTTTGAATTGGAAAATCCGACTGATAAAAATTCTGGGTTAGGAATGGATAAGCGTGAGTTTATTAATGCATGTCTCAAAGATGGGCTGGAATATAATGATGAAGTAGTGCAGGAAAATGTACTGCTAAATGAAGAGTTGGAATCACTGCGTGCAGAGTTTACAAAAATGGAAAATGAACGCCAAGCAATTATCACAGAAAAAGTTTGCTTGGCATCCATTAATTTTGGGTTGAACGAATCTGTGAAGACGTTGAAGAAAGAAGTTTGTCAGAGAGATGATGAATGTAGAGCAATGCTGTTAGAAATAAATAAACTTGAAGCTAATAATTTACAGTTGATAGAACAAATGGAGGTAGCATTCAAGCACAACGAGGCAGTTAATATCTCTTGGGAAGCTGAGAAGAAGGCGATAAAATTTTTGTTTTCCAAGATTTTAAAAAAAGTAAAGAAATGGGCAGCTACAGTTTTTGATTCCCGGAAATCTCAGAAGAAGTTAACGAAAGAAGTTGCAAGGAAAAAATTTAAACTCAGAGTAGTGCTATCAGAAAAAAGCAAACTGGAAGCTAATTATTTATGGTTGAAAGAACAATTGCATGGCTTATACAAGGAGTCTAGTAAATCTTGGGAAGATGACAAGCAGGCTGATATATCAGACAAAAATCATGTGGAAAATAAACAATTGAAACAACATAATGAAGATCTTCACTGTCGGACAATGCAGAATTCTCTCAATCCGCAAGATGTCATGTCACAGAAGTACATAGAAAGGAAACACGTTGAAGAAATGGTTATCCAAAATGAACAAAGTGAAAAATTGAATGGAAGATTGGAAGATGTAAGGGAAAGACATTACGATATTTTAGAAGAAAAACTACTGGAGTGTAAAGAGTTTGGAACACTGCAGAGAAGTAGACACAGTGAGGTTGATCAAAAGGAGTTTGTATGCGCGAAAGAGAATCAAAATTTCGAAGAGTTGGTGAATTTTTGGGAACATGTAGCAAGAAAATAATTTCATCCAATGAATTTATTTTTATAAATATCTTACCATCATATGTGCGGTTTAGATATTAAGTAGCTGTTAATGTACTCTTCTTAATTGTAATCCATCCGTTTTTTTTGGGTTGTTGTAGCTGTTAATGTACTATTTTAAATTTTAGTCTTCGTTTTAACAGTATGGGGAAATATTAACAAGTGCACAAAGTGGCTAGTCTTTGTCAGTTTTTGCACTGGATTAGGAAATAATAATTTATTTGAAAACACGTGTTTATTTTGGGACCAATGCAAAGTTGTGCATACAGAATTAATTAGAATAAATTGATATTAATGTTAAAGGGTAATTTGAAAGAACATAAATAGCACTAAAATTAAAATAAGGATCTCAATGTAATTTAAATCTGACAAAGATGAAACAGTTTTAAGTTTAAAACAAAACAAGGGCAAAACTGTAAGCAATAAAGGTTCGCTAGCCGCGTTAATCATGCAATAAAGGGATTTCAGTACACAATACTTAAACGCAATAAAATTTTAATTCGACATTAAATACTAAACAATATTTACAAATGGTAATAAATCTTGTTAAAAGAAAAACAATATTAACAATACACCTGTGAACAAAGGCATTGATCATGAAATACAGCATTGGCTGAGAGTTTCTTAACAGATGTCTCAAGTATTCCCTGAACCTGAAAATCATTTCTATCAAGCTGGCTGCTATGTTCTTAACAACACTTACAAAAATGTGATCAGAAAAAATACCAACTCTTTGGCTTTTAGCAGAGGCAATCATCACTCTGGAACTTTGTTTTCAAAGAGCGGAAGCAGCTCACTTTACCATCTATTTCTACATCCAACTGCTGAAATATAAGGTTTATCTTTGCTTAAAAATAAAAAAGTACATTTTAAAAAAGTTTTCTTTACGAAAAATTATTTATTATTATTCTGTAAGGATAATTATGTGAATAAAATGTTTAGAGTATCACAACCTGTAAATAAATTTCCCAAGTGTGAACTATTTATGTGGATTATGATAATGATCCTGGAAGCTACAGAATAAGCTATATCTAGTAAGATACCCTAAAATAAAAGAGAAAACTGGGCTTGTCTTAACTTTTGAGACCTTTTTTCTTCAAAATGCTTGTAATTTGAGGTATACAACTCTACATGTGGTTTGAGGTTAACTTTTGAGACCCTTTGTTTAGCTGTAGTAGAAGGTATACAACTCTACATGTAATTTGAGGTTAACGACTTCTTGTTGGACCATTTAAATTTATGTGACGAGGAGTTAGAAAATGTTGCGTAAAATTTTCATTGTTAATATCTTAATTTTAGTTATTTTAATACTTTAAGCATATGTTAAGGTTTACTGTGGCAAAGAAGTGAAGGAGATAAATCACAAAACTCAAAAAAGCCGCTAGAAAACTTGAACTGCAAAGAGAATCAATGAAATCATCTAGCAAAGATCATCTGTGAAAAGCTGCCACCAAAAAAAATTTCAAACTTTGAACGCAATTAGTGATGTTTCAGAAAACGATTTTCCCAAACATAAATATTGTGGAAAGATGAAGGAAAGAGGCAGAGTAGAACAAAACAAATAACCAGAAATAAAACACAAACAGAACAAAGCAAATAGAAAATGAGCTTCAAATATTTATATGTACATTTCTAATAAAAAACTCGTACAAGTTATTGCATCGAACAAACAAGGAGCTGCAGCTCTTTCTGGATATGAAAATGATAAAACAGGGTGCTCTGTTCACAGCAGCTTCAGACTTCTTTACAGGCTGTTACAACAGCAGACTTCACCTTTTTTATCAGTTCATTCATCACAAAAAGACTGCCCAAGGCAGCGTATAATCCAGCAAAAGGGAGGCGAACCAAAAACATTTAATAATATTTAATACAATGTCCTTTTGCAGCAATGAAAGATCTAGAAGATATATTATAAAAAAGCTATTAAAATTAATGCTGTCCTGATTACAGAGAATGTGGAATGCGCTGAGTTGAAGAAGATGTGACATGGCATGTGAGAAGGAGCAGAAGGATACGGAGAAATAACTGCTGTAGTAGGGATTACATTCCAACACTCCCCCTGAGTCACAACTACTGCCATCTATAATGCCCAATCGATCTCTTTGAAACATAAAACTTTCTTTCGCTCTTGCCTTGGTGAAAATGTCTACACATTGATTTTGAGACTTGCAAAATTCCAAAAAGATTTATCCATTGTTGATTAGTTCTCTGATGAAATGATACCTTGTGTCAATATGTTTACTTCTTTTGTGAAAAACTGGATTCTTTGACAATGTTATAGCCGAGTTGTTGTCACAATAGATCCATATTGCCTCTTCTAGTTCTTGCCATAGATTTTTCAAAACTCTTCTCATCCACACTGCTTGACATGATGCACTTATGGCTGCTACATACTCTGCATTAGCTGATGAAAAAGTGACAATTGATTGTTTGTTTGAAGCCCATGAAACTATACCAGTGCTAAAATGAAAAACATAACCGGAAGTGCTCTTTCTATCATCAATATTTCCTGCACAATCATTATCCGTATACCCTATGAGCTTGAACTCATTTGATCTTGAATATTGAATGCCATGGTTTCTTGTTCCACTCACATATTTCAAAATCCTTTTTATTTCTTGCTAATGAGAAACTTTTGGAGATTCCATGAACCTTGAGATAAGAATAACTGCACACATTTTGTGGTTGTTAAATAGATGAGGTTGCCAACAAGTTTTTTATAAAAATTTGGATCAATGTTGGCTCATTTATCATCCTTAATTTCAGTCTCATGACAATTGGTGTTGGAGCTAATTTGTAATTTGTCATATTAAATCTTTTCAAAATGTCATTTTCATACTTAGATTGGGAGATGAATATCCCATTATCACTTTGATTCACCTCAAAGCCAAGAAAATACTTCATGAGTCCTAAATCAATCATTTCAAACTCCTTTTTCATTTGAACAAATCAATTTCCAAATCACATGTG
Organism: Torreya grandis; assembly: GCA_037957365.1. Taxonomy (NCBI): domain Eukaryota; kingdom Viridiplantae; phylum Streptophyta; class Pinopsida; order Cupressales; family Taxaceae; genus Torreya; species Torreya grandis. The sequence continues at coordinate 2,382,011 of JARHVA010002617.1, forward strand.
AATATCAAATCATCAACATACAAACAAACAATTATGATCTCATCTTGCTCATTCATCTTTGTATACAATGTAGGCTCAATATTGCACCTATTGAAGCCATTTTGTAGGAGATATGAGTCAATTCTGCTGTACCAAGCTCTTGGGGCTTGCTTGAGTCCATAGAGTGCCTTTTTTAGTTTGTAGACTTTATCTTCTTGACCCAATATCTCATACCCAGGTGGCTTTTCTACATAAACTTTTTCTTCAAGATAACCATTTAAAAAAGCGGATTTCACATCCATTTGGTAAATTGGCCACTTGTTTTGACCTCCTATTGAAAGTATAGTTCTCACAGTGTTTAATTGAGCTACTAGAGCAAATGTCTCATTGTAATCAACCCCAATCTACTATGAATATCCCTTTGCCACTAGTCTTGCTTTATTTTATGCATATCACCATTTGCATCTAATTTGGTTTTATAAACCCATTTCACTCCTATGACATTCTTGTCTTTTGGAAGACTCACTAACTCCAATGTTTGATTCTTTTCATCTACATTAATTTCTTCATCCATTACATATACCCATTTGTCATCTTAAATTGCATCTTTAAAATGGATTGGATCATCTGTTCGTGAATATAAAGTAGAAAGATAAATCATACCTACATTATTTTCACCTTCATTTTGCTCATGTCTCTTATACTTCTTATTTTTTGTCTCCTCAAGCTTGCCAAGGTAGGATTTGACATGTCATTTGAAGTATAACTCATGCAATGTGGTCTTGTTGGTCCTGCACTAAAAATCCCTACTATAGATGGTGTTTATTATCCATTTGTTGGAGTGCTTGCTTGAATGCGTGAGTCTACCCTTACACTTGATGATAGTGTCACTTGTGGACCAATTTGTTGAATTTGAATGGGTGTGGAAGGAGTCACATTTGAAGGAGTATTTTTTGGTATAAAAACTTCTTTTTCCTTTTGTGGTATGCTTGCTGATATTTTGACTATTTTTTCTACACTTCCATCCCATGCTGCTTGTTCTATGAACTGCACATCTCTGTTTATTATAACCCTTTTTGTTATTGTATTATACTACTTTTAAGCCTTTGATTCATTACTATATCCAACAAATATGCATTTTTCTCTTTTGTTGTCTAATTTGTTTCTCAATTCATCCAGTACATGTGCATATGCCACACATCCAAAAAATCTCTTATGAGCAACACTATGTTTTCTTCCACTCCAATCTTCTTCTAGAATTATGTCTTTGACACTCTTTGTTAGACATATATTCATTATATAAGTTGCACATGATACAGCTTCAACCCAATATTCAATTGAAAAATGTTTGGCTTACAACATGCTCCTAGCCATTTCCATGATAGTTCTATTTTTCCTTTCAGCTATGCCATTTTTTTGAGGTGTGTACCTAGTTGTGAATTGATTTTGAATTATATGGTCCTTGAAAAATCTTAGAAATTCATTTGAGAAGTATTCACCACCTCTATCCGTTCTCAATGTTTTGATGTAGTGCCCACTTTGCTTTTCAACAAGAGCTTTGAATTGATGGAAAATTTGATTAAACACTTTATTCTTTTGCCTTAGAAATTACACCCATGTTTTCTTTGAATAATCATCAATAAAATTTAAAAAGTAGTAGCTTCCACCAATTAAGGGTGTTTGGATAAGTCCACACAAATCTAAATGCATAATTTCTAGAGGTGCCTTTGCTCTAATTAACTTGCCAGTTGGAAATGTCTCTCTATGTTGCTTTCCCAAGATACAACCTTCACATACTCTTTTTGGTTTCTCTATTAGTGGAAATCCCTTGACCATGCTTTTTCTATTAATAAAATTTAGGCCTCCAAAGTTTGAGTTTGAGTTACCAATTTTCATCTTTTGTTTCTGCTTGAAATATTGTTTGCATGGATATTGTATTTTCTTCTTTATTCACTTGTGGAGCCATTGAGTGGTGTGCTTGAGATTAATCTACATTCAAATCTGGTTTCAACCTTAGGGCAAACATCCTATTATTTGTCATTTGGACCTTTGCAATTAGCTAATTACTTGGAAATTTATCTAGAATTGTGCACTCTTTATTTTTAAAAAACTCTCTATACCCCTTTTGAATGAGTTGCCCTATGCTCATCAAATTATGTTTTAATATAGGAACAAAACAAACATTAGAGATATACCTTTTCTCCCCCTTATTGGTTGGAATGTTGATGTTCCCTTTTCCTTTGACTGCTATCTTATTGTCATTTCCCAAAGTGACATCTAATTTTATATTTTCATCCAAAGTAGAAAACAATTCTAAGTTCCCTGCCATATTCTTGCTACAACTCGAGTCTAATAAAAATATATCATTTTCATTTACTTGTACAACATTACATGTTAAAAACATGGAGATTTGTTCTGATTTGTGATTTGGTTTTCTCTTGTAAAATTTGCATTTTATTTGACAAAATTATATTGTCTCTTTCTACATTCGTTTGAATAATGTGCTAAATTTTTGTGATAGTGACATTGGATTTGAGATTTATCATACCTTTGGCCTTGAGGATGATTTTGAGTTGCATTTTGATTTGGGTGTTGGTTTCCACCTCTTCCACTTGAGTTTGATCGGTTGGTTCTTCCACCTATATATGAATTTCATCCTCTACCTCTGAAATTTGATCTACCTCTACCTCTACCATGATTGATTGAAACTTGTGACTTGAATGCATGCTCTAATGATGTGTTTTCTAACCTATTTAGCCTATGTTCATGTGAAATGAGATATGCATGGAGTTCATCAACTAAAAATTGTGAGAGGTTCTTTGTTTCCTCTACGGCTACAATAATTGATTCAAATTTTATGGACAAACTCCTTAGAATCTTCTCAACCACCCTCCTATCTTCAAGTGTCTCCCCATGAGATCTGAGTTGATTTACCAGTCCAAAAATTTGAGTGATGAATGAATCTACTAATTCATTGTCCTTGTAAATTATTTGAAAATCCTTTCTTAGCATTTACAACTTAGATGTCTTCACTTTTGCCATTCCTTGATAGGTTGTTTGGAGTATATCCCATGTTTTCTTGGACTTTGTTGCCACTACAATCCTTGGAAAAATGCTCTTAAGCATTGTTTAAAATATGTAGATTAGATATTTTAAATTCTTCTTCCTATTATCTCTCAACAAATCTTTCTCTACTTGTGTTAATGCATTGTATGCTACTGCATCTACTATTTTTGGGAATCCATTCTCAACAAGCTCCCAAATATCTTGAGAAAAAAACAATACCTTCATTTTGATTTCCCAATAGTCATAATTCTTGCCATTAAATTGCAAAATTTATGGGTTCATCAAGCTTGTGCTTGCTACCATTATTGACTGTAAATACCTTACTTCTTAAAATACCTTTGCTTGACGACTTCTCTAAAAACTTTCTTAAAAATTTCTTGCTTGAAGATACCTTAGCTTATGACCATGCCTCTGATACCAGGTGAATGAAATAGGTAGAGTAGAAGAAAACTAATAACCAGAAATAAAACACAAACAAAATAGAGAAAATAGAAGATGAGCATCAAATATTTATATGTATATTTCTAATCAAAAACTTATACAAGTTTTTACATCAAGCAAACAAGGAGCTGCAACTCTTTTTGAATATTAAAATGATAAAATAGGTTGCTCTATTCACAATAGCTTCAAACTTCTTTAGAGTTTGTTACAAAAGTAGACTTCACCTTTTTGATCAATTCATTCATCATAAAAGACTACCCAATGCAGTGTATAACCCAGCAAAAGGGAGACAAACCAAAAACATTTAATAATATTTAATACAATGTGTTTTTGTAGCAAGGAAAGATCTAGAAGATAGATTATAAAAAAGATATTAACATTAATGTTATCCTGAATACAATGAATGTGGAATGGGCTGAGTTGAAGAAGATGTGACATGGCATATGAGAGGGAGAAGAAGGATATAGACAAATAACTACTTTAGTTGGGATTACATTCCAACAAAAGAGTCCCAAATAAATGGCCTTAAAATGCCATTTATGTGTTATCAGCATTTCTAGTTGTTAAATGTGTGATGATTGATGTTGGAATATTTAATCCCAACAATCCACCATCATCCCTTGTTTATTGTCTTATTCATCTCTATTGTAGTTTTTATTTAATGCATGATGGTTTCTTGAGTAATTAAACCTATTTTCTATTGCTAATATTCAAAGGTTGTGATAGTTTTAGTGTAATTATTTATTACCTTCAAAATTTGTGACAGATTTAGTGTAGTTTTAATTTAATGCATGATGGTTTCTTGAGATATTATATCTCCTTTTTATAGTTGAGTTGTTAACTCTTCTTTCTATTATAGACATTCAAAGGATGTAATAGTTTTTTATTACTATTTTTAAGGTGTAGTTTAATATTTAAATATGTGTTTAGATTCAATATTTCATTTTTATAATAGATAGAAAACAACAAAATTCTATTAGAAATTTATAGTTTTAAGTTTATGTTAGTTGTGGTAGATGCAGAGGAAGAAATTTATCAAGATGTGGAAAAACTAGTCCAAAAACTTCAAGTGGCATTACCACTAACCAAAATCCAAATTTGAATTAGTCTCATGGCCAAATGTATAACAAGTCTCATGTTAAATGTCATTAATGCAAAAATTATGGTTATTATGTATACAAGTGTATAAAAATGCAACTTGATTTCTACAATCAAAGTGAAAAAATTATTTAAAAACCATGATATTTTATTTTTTTGCATGCAATGTTGCTCAGGAGAGTCCAAAAGATGTTTCGTTTATAGATTTAGGTTGTAGCAATCACATGACAGGAAATTTGGAAATGTTTTCTAGACTTGATATGTTAGTAAAATTATATGTTACTCTGGGTAATGATAATAGAGTGTTAGTCATGGGAAATGGGTAATGTTAATATTCTAAATAAGAATGGGGAGAAAATGATTATTCCATATATTTTTTATGTTATGGGTTTTAATCATAATTTGATGAACATTCATCCGCTTGTTCAAAAGGCATATAGAGTTTTTTACAAAAATAATGGATGTGTAGTTTTGGACCAATTTTGAAGAAGTCATCCAATACCCAAAGTACAAATGACAAATTTATTTATTTATTTATTTTTTAAATTTTGAATTAAAACCATATTTGAGGACATAATTTTCTCAATCTCACCTTTTAATGATACCTTCAATAGTTACACATTCATCCCAACAAGATACAACTCAATGAATACCTCAGACAACTTTCTAGTCAAAAATAAAAGATGAGAATTGGTTTTGGCATTTATGATTTGGGCACTTGAAATTTAGAGATATAAATTTGATACACAATAAAAGTATCCTAAAAGGTTGGCCACAGATATAAAAACTAAATAGAGTACGTAGAATGTGCATTTTTGGAAAGTATAATAGAGAGTCATTCTAAATTGGCAAATCAGAGCAAAGGCACCATTGGGGATTATTCATTATAATTAGTGTGGACAAATGCATACACCTTAAATTTATGAATAATTTTCTTTTTTAAGATTCATAGATTATCAGACCAAAAAGACATGGGCATATTTAAGAAGCATAAGTCTGATATTTTCAATATTTTTTCACCAATTCAAATCTCTAGTTGAGAAGCAAGGTAGGGTGTATATCAATGTTTTGAGAATAGACATAAGTGGTGAATATATCTTGAATGATTTTATAATGTTTTTCAAGGATCATAGAATCCATAATAAGTTTATAGTCAGGTATACACCTTATCAAAATGGTGTGGTAAAAAGAAAGAATGGAATAGTCATGGACATGGCCAAGAGTATGTTGAAAGCCAAACACTTTTCAAATGGTTATTGGGTATAAGTTGTGGCATGGGATGTCTACATAATGAATATATGCCTAATTAAGAATGTTAAGAGCCTAATTTTATAGGAAACATGGAGTGGAAGAAATCATAGTGTTACTCATATGAGAGCATTCAGATGTGTAGCATATGCACATGTCCCAAATGAAATGAGAAATAAATTTGATAAAAACGGATGAAAAATGTATCTTTGTATGATATATTGAGGACACAAAAACTTAAAATTATATAATCCAATAATTTTAAAGATGATAATCAATAGAGATGTGCAAATCATAGAATAAGAAGAATGAGATGGAAGTTTTTAAAAAATGGTGAGAGTTTTAAAAGGTCTACCTCAAGATACTAGTGATGTATTGACTCTATCATGTATTCCCTCTCTGTTACCTCCTTCCATGCATACTCAAGGTCAACAAAGTGGTTCATAAGTGAAAACACCATTAATTATAATAATATCATTAAGTATTAAATAAATAGATGCATCAAGTGAATAAAAAATAAATGCCACAAGATACAACTAACTCAACACCTTCTACAACATGCATCTAGGTGCACCACCATCAAACCCAAATTCTTCAGATTATAATACAAATAATATGTCAAATACAATATTTCCATGTTTAAGGAGATTAAAAAAAAGAATATGTATGGAAATATATGATTAAAAAAAAAACATGAAGGTATGTTGTTTTGTTTTCTCTTTTTGCCTTGTTTTCACAAGTAGTTGATCTAGTTCATTTTATAGAAGTAATTAAAGATGGAAATTGGTCACAAGCTGTGGATGAAGAGATTGATGACATAAAGAAGAACAATACACAAGATTTTTTGGATCTTTCAAAATGAAAATATGTGATAATATTAAAGTGGGTATATAATACCAAGTATAATGTAGAAGGAGATGCGTAGAAGCATAAGGCAATTCTAGTAGCAAAGGGTTTTTCATAAAAACTTAGAGTTCACTACAATGAAACATTAGCTACAATAGCTCATCTAGAAACAATAAAATAAGTATTTGAAATGGCATATTAGAACAAGTGGCCAATACATTATATGGATGGGAAATATGCATTTCTAAATGGTATCCTAGAATAAATATATGTGGAGTAGCCACTAGGATAACAAATCTTTGGTCAAGAAGATAAGGCCTATAGACTTAAGAAAGAATTATATGGAAAAATTAAGCTCATAGAGGATGTCATGAAAGAATTTATTCTTATATTTAATAAAATGGAACTTGTAAGTGTAATAACAAGCCTATAATGTATACAAATATTAATGATCAAAGTAAAATTCTAATCATATATTTATATGTTTATAATTTGATATTCATAAAATACCTATCAATTAGAAAGAATTTGAACTGATTGATTTTGGCCACAAGAAGTATTTTCTTGGAAATTGAGGTGAACCAATCTGAAAAAATCATATTCATTTCTATTGTCAAACATGTTAAGGATATTTAGAAAATATTTAATATGGTAAACTGTAATCCAACACAAACAATAGTCAAAATAGGTTTGAAGTTAAGCAAGGTTTAAAAAGGATCCAATGTTGATCCAACATTATATAGAAGACTCATTGGTAGTTCGATGTACTTAGCATCCATAAGGCCAAATATAATGTATAAAGTAAGCCTTAGTAAGCTGGAAAAATAATTTAAGATATTATAATGTACAAATTTTTTATTGAAAATCAAGAAAAATATTTTTGAGATATGTGGGTGGAACCACCAATCGTGGAATTATTTATTCAATGACGGATATGATCAAATTCATAGGATACACAAATACCGATGGTGTAGGCAACATTGATGATAGAAAAAGTACATCCAATTATGTTTTTAACTTTAAAATAGTTTTAGTATCATGGGCATTCAAGAATCAACCCATTGTCACTCTTTCATTGACAAAAGCATAATATGTATAAGAAATAGGAGCCACATGCCAAATATTTTGGATGAAAATGATGTTAGTTGATTTGAGGTATAAAGAAGAAAATACAAAAAAATCATTCTATTACAATAACTCAACAATTGCATTATCCAAGAGTAAACATATAAACACTAGATATCATTTCATCATAAAACTAGTCAACAATAGAGCTATCTATTTGAAACTCTATAGATCTAAGTATCAATATAATAACAATTTCTTCAAGTCATTAAGGAAAAAAAAGACTTTGAATATCTAAAATATTTTTTAGGTGTATCAGAGGGTGGTAGTTATGATTAAGGTGCACTATTGGAATATCTATTCCTATCTGCTCACTATCATCTCATTTTGTCTTATTAATCTATAGCATATTTTTAATTTACTACATGACTGTTTCTTCAATTGTTAAATCTCATTTTTATTGATGAGCTCCAAAATCTGAAATAGATTTTTTTAAATTTTGATAGCTATATTTATTAATTTACGTATGTGTATATGTTATTTTTACAAAAAATAGATAGATAAAAATGAAGATCCAATAGAAAACAAAATTTGATATAAAATAGATAGTAGAAAATGTTCTAACAAAAAATAGGGGTATGTGATGTAAAAGATCTCAAGCTCTATTGATTTACTCTATAAAAAAGTGTTTTTCTAATCAATACAAACTAGTAATACTTTTATATTTATCTTTCCCTTATTCTCTTTTATTCCCTTCATGGTAATTTTTAAATTTCTTGCTATAAGGATTCAAACTAATAAAATAATATAACTAAAAAAATGATATATTATCATCCAATATGAATATATTAGATGCCCTAAGTACCATAAACAAATAGTTTGGTTGCAATAACCAAAGGTAAATCTCAAAAAGTTGATAATTACTTACCATAAATTATAAAATATAATATTTTATAAGTGGTGAAAATCAACATCATGTGTTTCAAAAAAACTAATTTAATTTGTCACTAAACATTATGTGTAGGTTGTGCATATATAATATAGATTCAAATCGAGGTGAATCTCTTTAGATGATCAACCATGTCCTAACCACAAGCTATTGTTAAAGATATATAATATAATATATATTTTCTATTTATTTAACTCCAATTTCTTATTGTCAGTGCCTTATTATGCCTACCAATCCAATCATAAATTTATAGTTATACTGTTGAAGAACATGCTTTAACTTTCATTTTAAGATGAGAAACAAAGGAGATTAATACATTCATCCCTAATAAAATGGATATTAACTTTATTTTCATATTCATGATTCTATAATCATTGAAGTCCTTAATTATCTGGAAATAAAACCAAATCCTTTAGTAGGTTGGTTCTCAACCGACAAAGATAAATAAATTTATCCCCTAGAATTGATGACCTTATGTTTGTATTTATCTTTTTTTATTCCATAAAATAAATTATTTTAATTTTGGTAGACTGTATAAGACTCAACGTGATTTTTTTTGGAATTCCATAAAAAATAATAAACAAAGGCACCCACATGTGTATTCTTGTGTAACTAATGATAAAGTACTAACCATGATTAGCATGCATTTACAACATATATTTTTTATTGAAACACTTCACACTATATTAAAAAAAATTATAATTACAGAAGGTTATAAATTAAATTAGCTAGACAAATCATGGCTCAAACTCTTTGCTAAAGGATAAATATATCTCCAAAATGATAAAATTAGATAGTCAAGGCAAGACCCAAGGAATTATAAATAACCATAAATCATAAATTTTATGCATAGGACAATGCCCCAGGAGGAGGAGGCAAAGAATCATCCTTAGGAAGTACCAACCAAGTAGGCAGTTCCATGTCAAAAATATCCAGAGTATTCTAGCTGTCCATGGGGTCATCATGAATAGTGAAAGGCCAACCATCAGTCAACTATGCAATAAAAATAGTGTTTGTCAGAGACTATTGTGAAGGACTAGTATCAAATTTTATATGATAACTCTAGCCAACCCATAGGGGAGGGAAAGGAGAAAAATTACCCCTACTTATATAACAAATTCTACTTATATTCCTCCTATGAGGAGGAGGAGGTGGACTAGAGGGCTGACCATCTAGCATAACTCTACTTAGGGTGCAAGAGGTACTCCCCTAGTGGTCAAAGAGCTCCTATTAGTGGTAGAAGCCTAAAGCCATATTTTACACTTGGGTTTGAATCTATAAATAAATCAAAGAAATATAAACAATATTTTCATTAACAGATAATAAAATTACACTAGCGTCATGATTAAAAATAACATTGTTCTTGGCTTTCCATAGCTAAAATAGAATAATAACATAGGAGAATTACTAGAGAAAGGCAATAGAGACTAACCAATTAGAAAAATACTAAAAGAGTGCTTATCTATAAGAAAAAGGCTCAAGGTGATATGGCTAAAATAATGAATGAATCTAACAATAGGTAGAATTTTCTTTTAGACAAAAGCAAAACAAATATTTAAAGGATTTTGGATGCTTTTAAATCAGGGAAAATGGATATGGAATGTGGGGGAATAATAGATGCTCATCTAAGGGGAGTACTTGTTAATTTAAACACCATAATAAATGAGCCATCTTGGGTTCTAGGTTAGGGTGCCACACACAATATAGATAATTGATCCAAATCTTGGGAGAGGAATGGAGGCTCTTAGGCATATTTATCTAGTCAAAATATAGAGAAAATGGACTCAATAACTTATAGAGAATTTTAGGAGAGTATCATTTAAAGTGCATATCATAGTTCCACCTCCAATCTTTCCACCAAGCCCTAGGAGGCTATAGGCCAAGTGTATGCAATATAACATCAAGTATCAATTTATGAATGTAAAGAATATAAGGTAAGTTTGCATTATTTAATTAAAACTTTATTTTTAGTTTAGGCCAACCAATATAATATATGGAGGTAACAAATCGTGGATAGTGTGAATCCCTTTTCAAAATAATTGTAGAGCTTTAATACTAGGTAATTGATCTAGGGGAATGGGAAATGTACTAGGTATAGAGGACCACCATAAGTTATGGTCATTAAAAAATATCCCTTTACTAAAACCATCCCCCACCCACTTCAAGTGGGGTTTGAATGCTTCAAAATCCTTCCATATAATTTGGACCACAAAATAGCTAATAATCTTAATATCTTAAATCATGTGTTCAAGTGGTTAGATCTTGAGGTTCTACAAACCCATTTCCTACCAAATCCCAAATATCATAAGAAAAAAATATGGGTTTCATCTTCACTATCCAAAACTCATAATTCTTAACACTAAGTAGTGAAATTTGAGGCTAGCTTATACTGTTACTAGATGACATGATTGCTATCTCTCCTTAATACTATAATATCATCCTTATCTTGAACCTTCTTGTTGTGATTGGATGGGCACTTTGCTTCTTTTGGAAGTGGATGGGTATGGATCTCTTTTATTGACTGCATCTCTTGGCTCCTTATTGTTTGATAGCTTCTCTCCTCTAAATACCACCAGTCCATGATGCAGTCCTTGGGCTCCTTATTGTTTGATAGCATGGAGATCATGTGGTCTATAAGTGCCATGGCCCTAACAAGGATGATCATGACACTATACATTTGGATGAATAATGTGAAATATTTCACATATTTTTTTAAGCAGCTGCACTACTATTCAATGATTTCCTTTCCACCAACAAAATCTTCTTTCCACAAAAGATAATCTCTTTCTCCTTTGGTTGTGATTTAGCTATGTATATTTCTGTTGTGTTTCTCTAATAATTGAGTTTGTTGTGTTTTCTCCAACCTCTTTTTTGTAGCTTCCAAGGATATTCTCCATTGGCTCTGATATCAGACTAAAGGGCAAGTAAGACATGTTATAACATGAACACACATTTTTATTGATTGTGGAATAGATTACAAGTGCATCTATAAATATAGGTCCTTGAACTATCTAAAAACATTTACATTCAAAACACATGTGTTGAAAATGAGTTAGAGTTTGGTGGGTGAATTTTCTCAAATGTCAGTGGGAGAAACTTTTGTTTTCAATTTCATTGATATTTAGTTGTAGAAATTAATGAAACTCAAAAAACTATCAAGATAATAAAATTATAAATAGGCCAAGATGTGAATAATAACTCAAAATTCATTCATATTATGAATTAAAATAGTTACAAACCCAAACCATACTTAAATAAGCCTCAACTTTGAATTTAGAGTTGATATGTAAAAATTCTAAAAAACTAAAATCTAAAAAAATATCTATTTTTAATAGTCATTATTTATAGTAATTTTTTCATCCAAGTGCACAAAGATCTAAAAATCTCCCAAAATAATCTAAACACTATAACTATTCTATGGGATGAAATGCAACTGAATTTGACGTCTGATTCTAAAAATATACAATTTTTAAAAATAAAAAAATCTTGGAAAAATGATTTAATATTAATTTCAGACACTCAAATGATCATGTATGTCCTCTAAAAGTATTGAAATTAACTCTAAGTGGAGATATCCACTTATGACAGCGTCAAGATTTTTGAGATGGTCATTTTGGTGTGTGGAAGAGCTCAAACGAAGTTATGGATCAAAAGTTATGGCCTCCAAAAGATTAACTTATTTTTTCTAAATCATATTTCTCTAATTAAAAACAACTCACCTCTTGTGAGTTGGTCTGATTATACTATTCTTATTTGTCTTTATCAAACTTCTTTAGCTCCCATTCTGTAATCCAAGTGTTGTTTTCTTGGTGTAATCCTTCCTACTTCACTAAATACCTATTATAATTCCCTTGCCTTATGTTCACTATCTTCATTTCTAAAACCTACACTATTTTTTATTTATTTAGTTTTAGAACATATTGCTTCTAATTTACTTCTTCATCTTTATCATCTTCACCATCTTCTCTATGAAATTCATATAAATCTAAAACATTAAATCCAAGATATATATCAAAATTCTATAGTAAAATCACCTCATAAGCATTGTCATTGAATAGCATCAAACTTTTGAGATGGTAATTTTAGCATGTGAAAAATATCAAATAAAGTGACAGGTCAAAAGTTATGGCCTTTGGAAGATTGCCTATTTTTTTGCATCATTCTCCTATAGTTGAAAACAACTCAGCTCCTATGAGTTGGCCTAATTGTACTACTACCATTTTTTCTTGTCAATCTTTTTCAACTCCCATTCTGTAATCTAAGTGTTTTCTTCTTGATGCAATCCTTCTCACTACACCAAATACTTGTTATGATTCTATTATCTTATGCTTACTATCTTCATATCCAAAACTTGCTCTATTTTTTCTTTCTTCTTTGAAACTTGCTGCTCGCAATTCTTCATCTTCATCAATTTCACCATATTCCCAATGGAATTCATATAAATTTGAAATATTAAATAATAGAGATATATAATTTTTTTATAGTAAACTCACGTCATAAGCATTGTTATTGATTTTATTCATAGTTTTATATGGTCCAATTTTTTGTACTTCAACTTGTTGTACATGTCTTTTTAAAATATTATTTTCCTCAAGTAAATTATTACCAACTCTCCTTCAAATACTTTCAATCTTCTTTTGACATTTTCTAATACTTTATATTTTTCATTACTTTTTTGTAACTTTTTTTTTTAGTCCTTGCAACTGTTGCATATGCTCTAAAAATAATTTTGCATCATCACTAATTCTATCTAAAATTAGAAATTATACCAAATCTAAAATAATCATAAGATTTCTCCCATAAACAATTTGAAATGGTGAATTTTCTATTGATGTATTCACTAAAAGGTTATATTCAAACTCATATTATGGTAAAGACAAGTCCCATTGTTTGAGCTTCTCTGTCACTATACATCTCAACAAATTTTCCAAGTTCCTATTCATAACTTCTATCTCTTCATCTATTTTTGGTTGACATGCACTACTGAATTGTAGCTTAGTACCCATCTTATTTCAAAAATTCCTCTAAAAATGACATAGAAATTTCATGTCCCTATTTGATGTAATAATTTTTGGAACACCATGTAATCTCACAATATTTTTAATAAATAATTATGCGACTCTAGTGACATCATTAGTTTTCCTACATGCAATGAAATGAACCATTTTAGAGAATCCATCTACAAAATAAAATTGAATCATCACCTCTCTATGTGTTTAGCAATCCTAACACAAAATCCATACTCAAATCTATCCATAGCCCTCTTGAAATTGGTAATAATATGTATAGTCTAGTATTTTGTGTATATCCTTTAGCCACTTGAAATATTCTACACCTTGAAATATACTTTGTCACATCTCTTTTCATCTTTGGCCAAAAATATTTTTCTTCCACCAAAGCTATTGTCTTCGTCTTAACAAAATGTCTAGCCAAACTACCACTATGTAATTCTCTTATTACATTATCTCCTATAGACCTAACTAGAATGCATAATTGTTTATTTTTGAAGAGATAACCTCCTTGTAATAGATATTCATCATGAATATCAACTATCTCACCTATTAATGGATTTTTGCACTGATCAATTACCTCTCCAAAATATGGATCAATATCATATAATTCTTTGATAGCTTCAAATCCAACTACTTCACTCACCATAGTGGTTAATAAAATTAATCTCCTTCTCAATGCATTAGCTACATGATTCTATTTTCTTGATTTATGATTCAACACGAAAGTATATCCTTACAAGAAATAAATCCACTTTGTATACCTATTATTCAATTTTTTTTGTGTATTCACATACTTCAAAACCTCATGATTTATAAATAGGATAAACTCCTTAGACACAAGATAACTCCTTCAATGTATTAATGCTTATACAATTGAATGAAGTTCAACATCATAAGTAAAATACTTTGTTCTTACCTCATTCGATTTCTCACTAAAATATGATATTGGCTATTTTTTTTGACTTAATACAACAACATTTCTCATAAATGAATAATCAAAATCAAACTCAAACACTTTGTTAAAATCTAGTAATTCTAAAATTGATCTTTATATAATCTTCTTGTTCAAAAATTCAAAGCTTTTTGTAGCTTCTCTAGTCCATGCAATTTTTTTCTATCTCATGCAATCTGTTATTGGTGCCATAATAATAATAAATTTTTTAATAAGATTTTTGTAAAAATAATTTAAACAATAGAACCTTCTTACCTCTGTAATGCTTTTTAGAATAGGCTACTAAACAATTGCCTTTATGTTTTCTTCATCCATTTTCACACCATTTGCTGAAACTAAAAATCTAAAAAATACAAAACTATTCTACATAAACCTATACTTCTTCAAATTTGCATATAACTTCTTTCTTAATAAATTCATTATCATTCTCAAATGTTGTAAGTGTTTTTTTTAGTCTTATTGAATATAAAATATCATCAAAAGAAACAACCAAAAACTTACCAATATATTATCGTAGCACTATATTCATCACCCTCATAAATATTGTAAGAGCATTAGATAATCCGAATGACATCACCATCCACTCATATAAACCATCCTTAGTCTTGAATGCAATTTTCCATTTGTCTCTTTAATGAATTTGAATTTGATAATAACCACTCCTTAGGTCAAACTTTGTAAAATATTTTACCTCTGCAAGCACATCCATCATATCATCTAAACGAGGTATAGGAAACCTATATTTTATTATAATTTTGTTAATTTTTCTATCTACACACATTCTCCATCCTCCATCTCTATTTAGATTTAGCAATTCTGGTGTTGCACATAGACTCATACTCTCCCTTATCACCTTCTTTCTTAACAATTTAGTAACTTATTTATTTAATTTTATATGTTTTGTTGAATTTGTCCTATAAGCTGGTTGATTAGGTAGAACTGATTTTGGAATAAAATCAATGTGATGCTAAATATCTCTCTTTGGTGGTAAACCATTAGATAAATCATCAGGTATAACATCTGCATATTATTTCAAAACGTTTATTTTTTCTATTGGTATTAGCACCATTTCTACATTGTTATTATTTATTATTAATGCATAACAAAAACCTGCTACCTTCATATCTTAGATAAATTCTTTAGTAGAGAGCTTACTTTCTGTCTTCTCTTTCTTCTTAATAGGTAATAAAACTACCTTTATACCACCTTTCTAAAAAGTGTATGTGTTCTTTGCTCCATCATGAATTACTTTCCTATCAAATTACCATAGTCTCCTCAATAATACATGGCATGCATTCATTAGAATAATATCACACCATATTACATCATTATAACATTTTCTTATAGAAAATCTGATTAAGCATCTTTTATCTACTCTAACTTCATTATCTTTCTTAAATCATAAAATCTGATAAGGAATAAGATGCTTTTCAAATTGTAAATTTAGTTTCTCTATCATTTCATTCAAAACCATATTTTAACAACTACCACCATCTATAATTACTTTGCATACATTTCCACTTGAAGTACATCTTGTTCAAAAAATACTTGATCACATCAATGCATCACCACCTTCTCTATTCTGCACTTGTTCATTCCTTGGAGTGATCGTAGTTATTCTCATCATGATATTATCTCCAACATCTATTGGTGTAACTTTAGTCTTCTACTCTTCTATTTCAGTCTCAACTAGATTTACTCTTGGATGATCTTTTTTCCTCCTTTTTTATCTTGAAAGTGTGGACACTCAAATTCTCTGTGACCTTCTTCTCTACATGTATAACAGATAAGATCTATGTTGATTCAAAAACCATCCTATAGCACCACCATAACCCCATTCTCTTTGAAATTCTCTTCCTCTTTATTGGTATTGAAACCCTTGCCTATTATCATCATTTCTTTCTGTACCATGTAATGATTAACCTCTATTAGTATTAGACCAACCTTTGGTGGTATTAAACCCACCTTGTTCCCTGTTTTGAGGGCATATGCCTCTTCTTTGATCAATAGACATTCTTCTAAAATTTGGTCTATTTTGTTTTTTAATCTTCAAAGATAATTGATAAGCCTCTTCCATGCAAAGTATTCTATACAAGCTTAATTTATCTTGAATAGAAAATTTCAAACTATTTACATACCCTGCAATAATCTGCTCTTTTGTTTTATCATGTTCCACTTGTATGTAAAGCTTATAAAATTTATCTGTATACTTTTGTATATTGTCATATTTTTACGTCAAATTCTAAAATCTTCTATATAGGGTTTGCACATAATCTATAGGAAGAAATGTCTCTCTCAGCTTTTTCTCCATCTCTTTCCATTAATTAATCTTTTTTTTTACCTTTTCTCTATCTCTCTTTTTGTAGGTGATCCCACAAAATCATTGTATAACCTTTCAATTTCATGCATGCAAACTTTACCTTCTTATTTTCTCTCATAATCTTCCACTCGAAGAACTTCTCCATGCTATTTATCCAATATATTTACTTCTTTGGTTTTAAACTACCTCCATAATCTATAACATCAACTTTGATTCCTTCATTTTTTTCTTCTAAATCTCGAACCATCCTCGCTTCCATTGATGGTGATTGATCTTGTTGTTCTTTTTGCTGATTTTCTTCATCATGATCTATGTCTTTCTCATCACCACCTTATCTTCTCTTCTAATTGGTGATAACCTCGATTAATTGTTCCACTTATCTCTACAACTCTTGTATAGTCTAGTTTATATGTGCAATACTTCCTCGTCCTCTTTCCATTTTTTACTACTCCAAGGTTTGAACTTACTCTGATACTAGATAATGAAATCAAAAACTATAAAGAAAATAAAATTATCAATAGACCAAGATCTCAAAACAATACTCAAAATTGATTCCTATTGAATGACTTGAAATAACTACAAACACAAACTATGTTTAAATAAGTCTCAACTCAGAATTTAGAGTTGATATGTAAAAATTTGAAAAAAAAAAACTTAAAAGGAATGTCTATTTTTAGCAACCACTATTTATAGCAAGTTTTTCATGCAAGCATGTGAGACTCTAAAAATCTCTTGAAACATCGTAATCACTATAATTAATCTATGGAATGAAATCCAACTTAAGTTGACGTCCGGTTCTAAAGTTATAAAATTCTCAAAAAAATCATTAAATGTTAATTTCAGACCCTCAGATGATCACATATGGCCTCTGAAAAATATCAAAATCAATTCTATGTGAATAAAACAACTTAAGAAATCATCAAAAATTTTGAGACAGTCATTTTGACATATAAAAGAACTCAAACAAAATTAAGAGTCAAAAGTTATGGTCTCCCAAACATTAACCTATTTCTTCTACATCAGAAATTAATGCCCACAAACAAGGATTTCTTAACAGATGTCTCAAGTATTCACTTAACTAAACTCTGATACTCATTTCTATCAAGCTAGCTATTATCATCTTAATCAACACTTACAAAGATATCATAAAAAACAAAACCATCTTATTGACTTCTAGCAGAGGCAGTTCTACTTTTCCCACTCTACCATCTTTTCGCACATCCAAATCATGAATTATAAGGTTTATCATCTATCCAAAATTATTTTTTGATAGATGTTTTAAGTATTCCCTTAAATTGAACTTGAAACTCATTTCTATTAAGCTGGCTATCATGGTCTTATTCAACACTTACACAGATGTGATACCGAAAAACACCATCTCATTGGATTCTAGTAGAGGCAGCTAACATTCTGAAACTTTGAATAAAGTATGTAATCTATTGCAACCTATAAATAAATTTCTTAATTGTGAAGCATTTATGACCTTAGTTCATGGATGATGATAAATGAGCTTGGAAGGTACAGAATAAGCTATATCTTGTACGATACATCTTATTGTAAGATACCCACGTAATTGAGAAAACTGGGCTTGTCTTAACTTTGGAGCCCCCTATACCCAATTATTTTTCAAAATGATGGTAAGCAAAGCATCGACCTTAGGTTTAGCTTTACCAAAAAATATACAACAGTACATTTAATTTAACATTTCTTTTTTTAATATTTTGTTTGGACTATTTAATTTTTTTAATTTGTGTTGTAAGAAATGAGAAAATGGAGAAATGTGATAGTAACAAGGAGTTAGAATACACTGCAAATAAGAAATGGCAATGGAGATTCATGATTGTTAATGGAGATCAGTTAGAAAACTTAAAATGACCACTAAAAAAACCCGAACTGCAAAGAGAATCAATGAAAGCATCTGTGCAAAGTTGCCATGAAAAAAATTCAATTGTTAGGTGCAATCAGTTATTTTGTAGATTTTTTTTCCCCAAACTTAAAGATTTTGAAAAGTGCCAAAAAGAAATTGTTATAAACTCAAGATCAACTGGAGATAATTTCTCCATCCACAACTTAACTACCAGTTCCACCTCAGTTCTCATGCATGCAGGAGTTAACATTGAGTTAGTTAACAAACAGTTAGAAATCAATTTGTTTAAGTAGTTAGAAGATTAGTTAAGGATTAGTTAAACAATCATTTTATTTTTAGTTATTTTTGCCAAGAAAATCTATTTATAGATTGCCTTGGGTGCAGCATTGTAAGCAAGAAAAATAGAAGATCAATAAAATTTTGTTTTCAAGAATTATAGTAGCAATCAGTTTTTAGTTCTTGTTTTCTTGTTTTTGTTCTGTTCTCTCACCTAAAATTTGGTATTAGAGCAGGTTAGAGAGTGCTAGAGTGAAGCGCAAGTTAGAAAGAGCCATGGGAAAGGAGTGGTGCACTTAGTGGAGAAGAGTTAGCAGTTTGGATGCAGCAAAAGTCAAAGCAGCCAAAGAGAAGCAGTCAAGGACGAAGCGTAGCCCAGTAAGGAAGGAACAGTTCATAGGAAGAGCTTGATCAATGCATGTAGTAGTCAACATATATCAGTCATAGTAGCTGTTAGACATGAAGAGAAGTAGTGCAGTCAGGGAAAGCACCAGGTTGGAAGCTAGCGAGCTGTTAGCAGTTAATGCGTAGCAGTTTGGAGCATAGCAATAGTCCATCGATAGCTAGTAAGCAGCCAAAAGGGCGATGCACAACACTAGAGTTTTAAAAAAAAAGACAAACAACAAAATCACACAGCTATCTAGAAAAGAAGCATTAGTTAGTTGTAGTGCAGGGCACAGTCTTGAAGTGGGTGCTGACGTGTCCACAAGTTATTTATTTTGAGTTATTTTATTTCAGACTGAGCAATTTGAAAGCATATAGTGGACTGTGGTAGGCCATGAGACAAAGCGAAGGGCGAGTTGGGTTAAAAGCCACGGTGTTCTTCCTGTCCAAAGCACGGACCAGACCACTAAAGTTCGCTTGAATATAGAGAAGGGCTCTAAGAATTGTTTGCTCTAGAGTCTATTTTGCAGGAAAAGAAAGATTTGTAGTAAAAAAAATATTATTATTTCAAAGTCAGATCATGTAAAAGCACCAATGGATAAAGTCAAAAATAAGAAGAAGGAGGATTTAGTCACTTCAGCGATTGACATGGCAATGAATAACAGTATTTCACAGCCTCAAATTCCCATTTTTAATGGTAAGAATTATGATTTTTGGGCAATTAAGATGAAAACTTTGTTTTTCTCACAAGAATTTTGGGATTTGGTAGAGATTGGTTTTGTAGAAACACTGGATGAGGCAGCCCATCTGACATTAACTCGAACACAAAAGGATGAGCTTAAGGAGAATAGGAAAAAAGATGCAAAAGCTTTATTTATAATTCAAAAGGGACTAGATAAATCAATTTTTTTCTAGAGTTTCAGCAGCAACGAGATCTAGAGAAGCATGGAAAATCTTGGAGACTACCTATAAAGGTAATACAAAGGTAAAAATTGCTAAATTGCAATCTCTTAAGTGAAGTTTTTAAAAATTTGCAAATGAATGATTCAGATTCAATAGACCAGTTTATGGGTCAAGTGTTGAATATAGTGAATCAAATTAGATCTAATAGAGAAACAATCATAGATCAGAAGATCATAGAAAAAATACTTAGGAGTTTACCCAATAAATTTGATGCAATAGTTGTAGCTATTGAGGAAACCAAGGATTTGGAACAGTTATCAGTAGATGAATTAATGGGTTCTTTGCTAACACACGAATCCAGAATGAATAGGAATAACAATACTTCTCTTGAGAATGCTTTCAAGTCATAGGTATCATTTGGCAGAGGAAGAGGAAGAGCAAGGTCAAACTTCAGAGGAAGAGGCAGAGGTAGAACTGGAAGGAACAATCTAGATCAAGGTGAATATAGTAATCAAAACTACAATAGTAGAGGACGTGGCAACAATCCCTTCCAGCAAAGTTCACAGAGGTTTAATAAATCTAATATTCAATGTTATTATTGCAAAAAATATGGACATTATGCAAGTGACTGCAGAAGGAAACAAGGATATGTGGACAAGAAAAATGCTAATTACACAGGTGAATCTAGATCTAATCCAAGTGAATCTACTTCTAATCCTGGAAGCTTATTTCTTACTTGTCATGTTACTCAAGAAAAAGCTAGAGATATTTGGTTCTTAGATAGTGGATGTAGTAATCATATGACAGGGAATAAAGAATTTTTTGCTATTCTTGATGATTCTATAAGATCTAAAGTTAAATTAGAAAATGATATCAAAGTGGATGTAATGGGTAAAGGAGTAATAAATGTTTTGGCAAAAAATGGTGAAAGAAGGTTTATACCTGATGTTTATTTTGTACCTAGACTAAAGCATAATCTTATGACTATTGGACAGTTAGTATAGAAAGGTTACAGAGTATCTTTTATGGATAATGTTTGCACAATACTGGACAAGTTTCCAAGTGAGAGGTTGATAGGAAAAGTGGATATGACCAAGAATCAGATGTTTTCTCTTCGAATTTAGTGCATCCAAGGAGAAGAGGAAGCCCACTACAAATCCATGTAGCTAGACAAATCATGGCTATGGCACTTAAGGTATGGACATTTACATTTTGCATGTTTGAATTTGTTACAGAATAAAAATATGGTGAAGGGATTACCACCAATAGAAAATCTAGGAAATTCATATGACAATTGTATTTTAGCAAAATAGCATAGAGAGAGCTTTCTAGTAGGAGCCTCATATAGAGCAAAGGTAATATTGAAGCTAGTCCATAGTGATTTATGTGGACCAATACAAACTCCATCATTTGGAGGTAGTACTTATTTTCTAACCTTCATTGATGACTTTAGCAGAAAGACGTGGATATATTTTCTCAAAAATAAGTCTGAAGCCTTTGGAAAGTTTAAATAATTCAAGGCAATAGTTGAAAAGTAGAGTGGCCGTTATATCAAGGTACTTAGATCAGATATAGGAGGTGAATATATGTCTAATGAATTTCAAGATTGTTGCAGGTATCATGGCATTAAAAGGCAATTGACTACAAGTTACACACCACAGCAGAATGGTGTAGCAGAAAGAAAGAATAGAACAATCATGGAGATGGCTAGAAGCATGTTGAAGGCCAAACACTTGTTAAATAAATATTGGGTAGAAGTAGTATCATGTGCAGTGTATATTCTAAATAGAAGCCCAACAAAGAGTGTCAGAGATCGAATTCCACAAGAAGCGTGGAGTGGTAAGAAACATAGTGTACATCATTTCAAAAAATTTGGTTGTATTTCATATTCTATTATACCATCTAAATTGAGAAGAAAACTTGATGATAAAGGTGAGAAATGCATTTTTATTGGCTATAGTGAAGAATCAAAGGCTTATAAGTTGTATAACCCTATTTCAAAGCAAGTGATTATTAGCAGAGATGTTGAATTTAAGGAAGAAGAAGCATGGGATGGTAGCACCATCACAATTGGAGCACCAATTCCACAAATTGAAGAAGAATCTAAAGAACAAAATTTTCAAGGTGATCAATCCTCTCCACAAGCAAGAACAAGCACTCCAATAAGAACACCTAGGAGGTTTGAACAAGGTGAATCATCTGGTTATGCATGTCACCCTACTCCAAATTCACAAGTAAGTGATGAATCAGATCCAACTCTTGATACTTTAAGATCAAGATTGAAAGGTAAAAAAATGAGAAACTTAAATGAGATTTATAATCAAGAAGAAGAGAAGTTAGATTTGTGTTCAAATTTTTCTCTTTTCACTCATGAAGCAGTTAATGAGGAACATTGGATAAAAGTAATGGATGAAGAGATGAATGCCATTGAAAGAAATAAAACATGGGATCTAACTAATCTACCTGAAGGTAAGGATTGTATACGAGTCAAATGGGTTTATAAGACTAAATTTGATGCAGATGGAAATGTTGAAAAGCACAAGGTAAGGTTAGTAGCAAAAGGTTTTGCACAAGAACATGGAATTGACTATAATGAAACATTTGCTCCAATTGCTAGACTTGATACTATTATAATGGTTTTATCAATAGCTACTCAAAATAATTTGTATGTATATCAAATGGATGTAAAATCAGCTTTCTTGAATGGTTTACTAGATGAAGAAGTGTATGTGAAACAACCACTAGGTTATGAAGTGCAAGGACATGAAGAAAAAGTCTATAGATTGAAGAAGGCCCTTTATGGTCTCAAGCAAGCACCAAGAGCATGGTATAGTAGGATTGATTCATATATGACAAACAATGGATTCAACAGAAGCAATAGTGAGCCTACTCTATACACAAAAATCAATAAAGAAGGTCAGATTTTGATTGTGTGTTTATATGTTGATGATTTGATTTTCACTATAAATTTGTTTGTAGACACATTTAAATCAGCAATGAAGAAAGAATTTGAAATGACAGATTTGGGACTAATGAAGTATTTTTTGGGCATAAAAGTTGTACAATAAAAAAAAAAAAAAATTATTTGTCAAACTAAATATGCAAAGGATGTGTTAAGGAGGTTTAAGATGCTAAATTGTAAACCAACACCTACACCAGTTGCTACAAGGACCAAACTTAGCAAAGAAGACCAAGGGTCTAATGCTGATTCTACAATATTCAAAAGATTAGTTGGCAGTTTGATGTATCTTACAACTACTAGACCAGATATCATGTATGGGGTCAGTTTAATCTCAATATTCATGGAGTCACCAAAAGACTCACATTGGCAAGTTGGAAAAAGGATATTGAGATATGTGGTAGGAATTACAGAATATGGAATTTTATATTCCACAACTAACGATTTTAATTTGATTGGTTTTATTGATAGTGATTTTTTAGGTGGCGTTGATGACAGGAAGAGTACTTTTGAACATGCCTTTCTTTTGGGCATAGGTGTGGTCACATGGGCATCCAAAAAGCAACCTATAGTGACACTTTCATTAGCTGAAGTAGAGTATGTAGCAGCCACATCAACAGCATGTCAAGCAACTTGGATGAGGATAATATTGACAGATTTATTACAAGCACAGAAGGAGTCAACACCAATATTTTGTGACAACAAATCAACAATTGTATTATCAAAAAATCATGTTTTTTACAAGAGGAGCAAGCACATTGATACAAGATTTCACTTTATCAGAGAGTTAGTGAACAATGGAGAAATCCATCTAGAATTTTGCAGATCAAAAGATCAATTGGTAGATATATTCACAAAGGCATTAGCAAAGGAGACCTTTGATTATTTAAGACAAAATTTAGGCATTGTAAATGCTAAAGTTGTTAGTGGTAGAAATTAAGGGGGAGTGTTAGAAACTCAAGATTAACTGGAGATAATTTCTCCATCCACAAATTAACTACTAATTCCACCTCAGTTCTCATGCATGCAAGAGTTAACATTTAGTTAGTTAACAAATAGTTAGAAATAAATTTGTTTAAGCAGTTAGAAGATTATTTAAGGATTAGTTAAACAATCAGTTTATTTTCAATTATTTTTGCCAAGAAAATCTATTTATAGATGCCTTGGGTACAACATTGTAAGCAAAAAAAATAGAAGATCAATAAAATTTTGTTTTCAAGAATTGCAGTAGCAATCGGTTTTTAGTTCTTGTTTTCTTGTTTTTGTTTTGTTCTCTCACTTACAAAATTGGCCTAAAATGTCATTTCTGTGGCATCGCCATTTCAGCCTATTAAATGCATGATGACCAATATGTTGGAATATATAATCCCAACAACCCATGGTCATCTCTTGTTGTCTTATTCATCTCCACCACAGTTTTTATTTAATACGACTGTTTCTTGAACCGTTAAATCTCCTTTATGTTGCTGATATTCAAAAGTTGTAATAGCTTTTTATTAATGCTTTTATGTCTAGTCTATTGTTTAGGGATGTGTCTACATTCAATCTTTCCTTGTTGTAATAGATAGACAACAATGAAGCTCTTCTAGAAAATAAAGTATGGTAGAAGATAGATAGCAAAAAATGGTCTGCCAAAAATAGGTGGTATGTGAAGTAAAAGATTTCAAGCTATTTTGATTACTCCGTAACAAACTATTCATTTAATCAATACAATTTATTAATACACAATTTTATTTTGTGTATATTATTTTGGTTTTGTGTTTGTTATTTTTATTTTCTTTCGTTTAGTTTTAGAGCCAGTAATGATATATTTTATTATAAGTTTTACTAATCTTTAAATTTTTCAATTTATTAGCAATATTTTTTAGTATTGATCAATCATAATGAAAGATTTGTTTAGTTTTCAAAATAAATGAGATTTTTTAGAGAACGGGTTCCCTTGAACATGTTGATACCACAACATATAATGCATTATCTTAGGCACAAAAGGATTTGTTCAAGAATATCAAAAAAAAGGATTCAAAGGCTCTCTTCTACATCATTCAAACAATGCATGAGGGTGTCTTCACAAAAAATACAACAACAAAAAAATCAATACAAACATGAAACATCCTCTAAAAATGTTGTGTGCCCTAACTAAGATTGTGAAAAACATTTTAACCAAAAATATTTGTAACTCTAAAAAGCTATGTAAACCTAGATTTTTTAAAATGATGAAATAAAATAATGATAATTTATTAACCTATATATATATATATATATATATATATATATATATATATATATATATATATATATATATATATATATATATATATATATATATATAAAGAATCAAATTACATAGTCTACCATGACAAGCTTGGAAACTAATAGTGCAAGTTTGAGCCATATCAAACAAAACAACAAGAATCACAATCATAAAGAAGAGTCGAGGTTCAAAATACAACTAATATCTCTCTAAATCTTATTAGGCCACCATAAAAAAGGCAAATCATAGTAGAGAATATCACGGTTGTCTAGAGCCCAATTCGTTAAAGCATCAATAACTTTATTCCACTCCCTTGGAGTATTAGAAAACTGTACCACCTGAAAATTATTCTGCATATTTCTGATTTTTTGGACATCTTTGGCAATTTGCCAATTGGAAGAATGACTTGTATTCATATTAGATAGCACCTTGATTGTAAGATGGGAATTTGACTCAATCTGAAGTTTTTACGACTCAACTTTAAATACCTCTTGCATTCCTTTATAAACATCTTTCATTTCAACAATATTATTAGTAGTAATTCCTAAACTCTCAGCAAAAAGAAATTGGATCATACCATTAACATTCTTTTCAAACGCTCTTATAACTACTTTCCCTGAATTTCCTTTGAAAACATCATCCATATTCAATTTACCAAAAATTAATGAAAGAGCTATCAATGTACCAAAATTTCAATTAATTCTCTTGTGCTATAAATTTTCATGATACCCCTTAGCAAAGGTACCTTGGGTTGATGCTCTATTTTTTTCCAAATGAAATATTCCCATGGTTCTAGATGTTTTCTCCAAAATTACTCATAGCTCTCTTGGCACGTGGCCAAAGACTAGTAAAATCTTCAAAATAATCAAAAGTAATCCTTCCTAGAGATTATTAATGCAGTCCCAGAAAATTTGTTGAATAAAATTATAGTGAATTCACTTCAACCATGGTGGAAAGAGTTGAAGTGGTTTGTTTAAACTACATTCCTCAACTAGTCATGGTAAAGGATATGATTGGCTTTCGCAACTCAACTACCTATGTTTCAATTTAATATTAATGAGGGATGGTCTCTTTAGCATTTTTTACACACACGGGTAGAATGTTTTAGACTTTATGGAATTATATTATTAAAATTTTGGTTTCGTGCATGCCACATGTGCAATGGAAGGGTGGGGACACATGCGAGGGCGTGGGGGTTAGGAGGGTCACCTTGGTAAAGTGTTACATGGCATGTATGATTATATAAAAAATAAATTCATGTAATAATAGTTTGAAATCAAGTTGTTATAATGAAATGTTGCAGTGGTAAATCCTAAAAATAAGGGATAATATTTAGAAATTGATGTTTGTATGTATTATAAATTTTTCTGATCAAGTGCTTCTTTTATTTAACTCCCTTTCTCTTGTATTTAAGTGTTATTCATCACAACTTTTAATTATTTTGTTATGTTGAGAATGTTAAGTATTTTTTTTGGTTTTGTAATATATTTCAATATGTATAAAATTGGATTCATTATTTCTTCAAAACATTTCAGTTTGAAGAGTTTTTATTTTCAACATTGTTTTTAAGTGTTATTTTTGTTTAAAAAAAATTCATACAGATTGATCATATTATTTTATTGGAAACATTCAATTGGAAAGAAAAAAAATTGGATTTATTTATTGAATCTATAGCTAACAAAAACTTTTCTCCTTATAGTGAAGTGACATTGATTTCAAAAATGTTTATTTTTATTTAAGCATAGGAAAATAAAGTGGTTATGTACATGGCCGTTCTCTAGACATTATGTGATTATTAGAGTAACACAACTTGCATTAGAAGTATTTTTTGATACACTTCATCATATTATATAACTTTGTTAGGAGGATGAGGAAGGTGGAAGTGGTGAGTTACTACTATAACCTTTCTCACAATTATGTGAGATGGTGGTTAAAATGTATGATATTACTTTATTTAGTTCAATATAATTGATGAGCTTAGTATAATTGATGAGCTTCATCATCTCACCAAAAAAAAATTAATATTGAAACTAAACATTTTTTTCATAAAAATAATTAAAATATAAAACAAATTAATTATTAAAATAAAAAAAAGACTATAAATCTATAAATACATTATAAATACTAATTTAGATACCAAACATGAAAACAATGACTTATCCACTATTAAATGAAGCTTCAAAATAAACACCTATTTATCACCTTACTCTTGTTGCTTGATAATATGATAATTTTATAATGGATGCCAATTTATTTCCATTTTGTTGTTGCTTAATTATATGATACTTTGAGGTTCATCACAATACCGAACATCGTGCAACTTCCATATACTTTAAAAAATAATAATAACTGCAAAAATACGATGTGATAAAATCTCTGTCCCAATAGTTTACTCGTTTTAATCTTTCAAATCTTCGTATTCTATATTTTTTTTTTCTAATTACAGTAGAGGTACAAGTTAATTTAATTAAAAGTGAAAATAAGTGTGTTGATATACTTGATGGTCAAGCCGACACATAGTGGTGAGCTTTCATATTAATAATAACGATTCCCCAGAGAAATTTTAATTCAGATTTAACTTTGACTGACTATTTTACAGCAGGAAGTGTTCAAAACAAGTCATTCCAATTAAGCATCTGCATCTTGCTTTCTTCTCTCTTTTTTTCCTCTTCGTTTCTTTTATTCGGTAAAAACATGAGAATTATTCGTCGATTCTTTAAGAAAACAAAGGTATTCAAACACTTAAATTTTCAAAAAATATGTTCATCATCTCAAAGTGTGATTCCTTGCTAAACTGATATGTCTTCAATTGAAAATTTGGTTCGAACATTGCCCTTTTGTTTATAGTTTTTCCAACGTTTTGTTTGGTTGAATAATTTTTTAGCTCTAATGAACGGCTCCTTACTGTTTTTGATCGGATTTGTTCAGAGGACGTAATGGCTTCATGTATTTTACAGGTCAAAGTAGCAGCCATTTCAAAAATGATTAAATTGCGTGCTCAGGATCAGACTGCCAAGCAGAGCAGGAGATTTGATGACACGAATAAAGAAAGAGAGTATCAAGAAGGAATTAAGAGACTACAAGAAGAAAAGATTTTGCTATTAAAGAAAGAAACGGAATGTCAAAATGATATTTCTGGACTTAAGGACAAGGTTCAAGAGCTGGGTGGAAGGTTAGAGAAGCTGCACGAAAGACTCGGACAAGTAGAAGGAGAAAACGAAGTGATAAAAAATAAGCAATCAGAATTAGAATTAATGTTGGAAGGAGAGAAATGGGCATTTGAGGTGGTAGCCGAAAATTTAACAACCAAAGAATTTAAAATCAGAGCAGTGCAATCAGCAAAAAGCAAATTGGAAGATAATAATTTAAGGTTGAAAGAACAGTTGCACGGTTTATACAAGGAATCTGGTAAAACTTGGGAAGATGACAAGCAGGCTGATATATCCAACAAAACTAATGTGAAGAATAAACAATTGAAACAAGATAATGAAGATCTTCAGTACCAGATCGTGCAGAATTCTCTCAAGCCACAAGATTACTTATCACAAAAGAACATAGAAAACAAACAGGTTGAAGAAATAATTATCCAAAATGATCAGAGTGACAAGTTGAAAAGAAGATTGGAAGATGTGCAGGAACGACATACAGAAATTGTTGAAGAAAAAATACTGGAATGTAAAGAATTCGGAACACTGCAGAGAAGACGACACGGTGAGGTTGATCCGAATGAGTTTATATGCTTGAAAGAGAATCAAAATGTCAACGAGTTGGTGCATTTTTGGGAACATGTGGTGAGAAAATAATTCCATCCCATGAATTTATTTCTTAAATATCTTACTGTCATATGTGCGATTTCGGTTTGTCTTGGCAAAATTGTAGGCGCTTATATATTAAGTAGCTGTTAATGTACTACTCTGAATTTAATCTCTTTTTCCTTTTTTTTTTTGGGGTGGTTGTATCTCCAAATATTATCAAATTGTACCTTAAGAGCATGGTGAAATATAAGCAAGTGCCACAAAATAGCTAGTCTTCGTCATTTTTAGGGGTTTTGGTTTTGGAAATAATAAAATTATCGAAAACATAAATAAGTGTTTATTTTGGACCAATGCAAAGTTTTACTTATATAATTGTATATTTAATGAAGCTCATATCAATGTTAT
Source organism: Torreya grandis (assembly GCA_037957365.1). NCBI lineage: Eukaryota > Viridiplantae > Streptophyta > Pinopsida > Cupressales > Taxaceae > Torreya > Torreya grandis. The sequence continues at coordinate 2,411,787 of JARHVA010002617.1, forward strand.
TTGGAGAATTTAGAAGAAAATAAATAGCGTTGAAGGTAGAATATGTCATTAAAATATAATAAAGATGAAATAGTTCAAGTTTGATAGAAAACTGTAAGCAGTAATAGTTTGTTATCTCCTTTAATCATGCATTAAACCTATTTTTGTCATAATTTGTCAGTAGGTGATCCTCTGGTAGAGTGAACACACAAGTATTCTGCAAAACAATGATCCTGACTGTATTCAGAAATGAACAAAAAGATGTGCAACAATTGCATAATGTATTGAATTTCCTTCTAGTTTGCACTAATTAGCTCAATGTCAATAGCATGGTGAAAAGGAATATAAAGAAGGAGTAAGGGGAGTTAACTCACTAGAGAACTCAAGATAGAACTAAGTGTAACTCATTGTGAAACTCATAAAAGAACTCACAGTGGTACTCAGTAGAACTCCATATGGAACTTTATGTGGAACTCACCCTCTCACCCACTTAACCTCTTATCACACCTAAGTAAGCTAAAGCTCCAAGTGTAGGAATTATCCATTTAATAATTAAATGGAATAATGAATATCCTACACCAACACCGCCCCCGCCCCTCAACCCCGCCCCCACCCACTCTCCGTTAAGTGTAGCTTAGGTTGGCGGAAAATAAAAGATGGGCCCTGGCAACAAGTCCTGCTGAGGTACCGATGTAAAATACAACTCTTAAAAGTGAAGTAAAAAGAGAAAACCCAGTGAGAAAAAATTTCCCCCCAAAAGAGAGACAAAGAAAAGAAGTAAGGACTAGAAATCCCACTCCAATACCCCCCTTAAGCATAGCTTGAAGGGGCTCTCAAATTGGGTCCCGACAACAAGCCTTGATGAGATACCCAAGTACATAGTGATGATCTTAGTATCCTACAAAATGTGAAAGATGTGTGCTTCCACAAAGAAGAGAGAGAATGTTTGCACAAAATTTCACATCGTAAACATTGTAGTAAGTCCTACAACAAATACTATCTCTTCCTTTTGGAAGAGAGAAACCATGAGTTGTCAAATTGTTGAATTCTCATTCAAGTGGAGTGTAGATAGGAATTAGGATGTAGATAGATCTCTAGAAAATGATGAAATGTCTCTTTGCTAGTGCTCGAATGTACCAAAGTCTAATCAGATATCACAGGATTAAGTGTAGAATATGGCAATGAAGAAGCATATAATGAAGGAGAGAGAAAAACCATAGAAGAAGATAGACATGGAACATTCACTAAAAAAATGTCCATGTGAAGAGTGGAGCATGACTGACAAACTGAAGAAAGAATGTCCATAGGAAGAGATAAGTTGTCGATGCTCAAAATAGGTGTACTCTCACTGAAATCAATAATGTCTTACGAAATGTAAGTCTATGAAGGCTCTAAAAGAGAAACAATCTACACAAGAATGGACGTAGAATCTATAATAGGACAACTAAGGTCTGGTAGAATCTTGTCCTATAGTGAGGGCTCAACACAAGGAAAAACATTATCCATCATAGATGTATCATCACAAGAAATAAAATCATGATGAGAGAGTAAAATAGTTTTAAAAAAGACTAAGAAGCAGAGGAGGTGTAACATAAATCTCTGCAGGACCACCGAAAAGACTCTGTAATATGCTCCAAACAATGCATGGACACTTTGTATGTTCTAGATGACAATGAAGAACTATAGAAACATGTAGTAATAGAGTGGAAAAAACCGTGTCACAAGTATTGACCCACTTATCCAACTGAACAAGATCAGTGGGTGTAATAATCTATCCATATAGAAATGGAATACGATTCTTGCGTGTGAGCAAGTGTTCCATGTAAGCATGCCAAGAAGCATAATTGTCTCTCCCAAGAAGGATCACTAGAGATGAAACAACTCTCCTCATTTGGAGTATCTTAAATGATGTCAATATGACCGAGAGAAGACACCAAAAGAGTGCATAAATGCACATTATACTCTGCAATGAACCCCCTAAAGCAGACTCATGAAAGGGACATTAATGCTTCCAAATGAGCAATCAGTGCTGGAGTAAGCAAAAATAGTGGTGCATGCTCTATAGGTGAACTTGAGGCTAAAAATGAATCCATATAGATAAGAGCAATCGGTGCATGAAGTATGCTATAGAAAATAGTATGGCCCACAAACCCCCTAAATATGACACTTTTTAACTTTAGTGCATTTTATAAAATAAACTAGACCAATGAAAAGAGGATGAAAAAACATGCACTTTTGAAAAAAGTGGCACTCAATTATGAGTTACTAGTCAAAAGTTATAGCAAGATACATTTTCTGTCATTAATGGTTTATTTAATTAAATTTGCACAAAAGGTTAAAATGCAGGTATAACCACCTATTAAAACTGACACAGAATGATGGACCTCCTCAAATAATTTAAAGTCAAAAAATGCCTCTACTTCTTGCCCTCATGTGCAGTTAAGCGAAAAACAACTCACATAAGGTGAAATAATAGAGCCACTTAAAAAATAACAATTAAAACTAGCTAATTTTAAAACGATTTTAGGGCAGATTTATCAAAAATGATTAGGGAAAAATTAAGTTTTGACTTAAGCAAGGAGAAGATAAAGTTGGACAATGCCGCCAATGTCCACACAGGGCTGTAAGGAGAAGAAACCAGATTGAATCATGGGTTTGGCACTGTCGTTAATGCATGTATAGGTCTGGAAAGAATAAGTTTTTGGCACGCCACCATGGAGAGGAAATCCGGCTAGAGGAGTTGTATGGCACTAATGTTATGCATGCAAAGGAATCTGCATGTATAGGTTTGCACTATTTTTGTATTGATTCCTCCAAGCCTCAGGGTTGAGTCATTGCATAGTGCCTCACATTTACATGTAATTGGTCACGTATTTGCATGAGTGGGGTTTGAAAATCTGCAGCTTTGGGCGCTGCCATGATAGGAGCTTCAAAATGCCATCAGTCAAGTAGCCAACTGAGAGAATGATGGGCGATGTGGAGATGAATCCAGCTCTCAATGTGCACAAACAGTGATGCAAAGGCCAGATATGCAATATATGCGAAGTAAAAAAGGCTCCACTCTCAACGTTTTCTCCTCAAATGGGCTCACGGAATGCAAAGACCATTATACAGGGTAAACCCTTCTGACAACCTCCTCGTCTTTCGAAAATAGAGACCCAAACAACATTGAGATAAAGTCATACAATACGCCTTCCAAAGGCTCTGCCAGAGGAAGTAGACAGAGCTCGAAGAGGAAAAATCAAGTCAGCAAATAGAACTATATTGCTAAGGAATTAACCAAGATCTACAAGTCCTCCAATCTCTATTAGAAAACCCCTCGAAAACATCAACTAGATCTGCAACGAATCCATTAAATGGCTGATGCAAAAGTGTGCAAATGTCAATACGAATAATATGCAAATTCGTCTAAATTAATTCAAGAGAATACAAAATAAGAAATCAAATAGATAAATCGATGCTCATCACCAAAACCTAAAGCTCTGATACCATGTTCGAATTTGGTAATATGTGATCTTTTGGTTGAGTGAGCACACTAATATTTTGCAAATCAATGATCCTAATTGTATTCAAAAATGAACAAGAAGATGTGAAATAATTGCATAATGTATTGAATTGCCTTCTGGTTTGCACTAATCAACGCAATTACAATAGCATGGTAAAGAAGAATATAAAGGAGCAAGAGGAGTCAACTCACTAGAGAACTCAATATGGAACTGAGTGTAACTCATAAGAGAACTCACAGTGGTACTCAGTAGAACTCCATATGGAACTCTAGATGGAACTCACCATCTCATCCACTTAATTTCTTATCACACCTAAGTAAGTTAAATCTACAAGTGTAGGAATTATCCATTTAATAATTAAATGGAATAATGAATATCCTAAACCAACAATATCAAGATATAATACTTAAACACAATAAAATCATCATTTTCAAAATGAAATATTTATCATTTTTATAATTGATCATATATCTTGTTAAAAGAAAAACAAATTTAACAATACACATCTCTAAGTAAAGACATTGATCATGAAATAATACATTTGTTGAGAGTTTCTTAATAAATGTCTTATGCATTCATGTCTCTAATTATTCCCTTAACCAGAACTTGAAACCAATTTACATTAAGTTGGCTATTAAAAATATTCAATCTTACCTTCTTCTGCCTATTCTATCAGCGCTGGAGATTTCCTACACCAGTGACTTAAACTCAACAACTTTAGATAATGCATGTAGTTTAAAGCCATTTGAGCTATGTGGGAGAGCTAGTTGTAGGTGGAGAAGTTAGATATCAGCACTTAGAAGAAAAAATAATAGCCAAGGAGAATGTAAGTGGAATAAGGAAGAGCAAGATGAAGATGAGAGAGAGAGAGAGAGAGAGAGAGAGAGAGAGAGAGAGAGAGAGAGAGAGAGAGAGAGAGAGAGAGAGAGAGAGAGAACAGTCTTAGAAAGATCATGAGAAGTAGAATAGAATGTGTAAGGAGGACATAAGTCATCAACATCATATAAAGAAAGAACAAAAGAAAACAACAACATTCAATAAGCATAGAAGGATAGACTATAGTGTAATATATTAGTTTTATGTAAGAGTTTTTTTCTAACTATAGTTGTATTTGATACAAGTTATAATTGGTTTGTAATGGAGTTTTTAATCAATACGATATTTACATTAGAGTGTATTTACAGTTTCAACTCTACCTCCTTTATTTTAATGTGATTTACACTTGTTCACTGCATTTTGTATATTATTTTTTTCCTCTGGAGTTTGTTAGGACCCAAATTCTATAAGAACTCGAGTTCATTATTTCTCGTTTACTTTTAGTGTTGCATATATTGGCCTTCTTTTGCCAACTAGTAGCAGATCTTAGGTCCTTAGTGATTGTCAAACATGATAGCTAACAATAGTATTTCATGGTACATGCAACACCTAATATTTGAAATAAAAAACTATGGTGTATGGTGCATCAAGATGAAGATAATATTTTTGCTCACAAGACCTAAGAGAACTTGTGAAGGATTGATATAGAGAGGTTGCAAACCAAGCAACATTTAATGCCCTCACTTGAGCACCAGGAAATATGTTGAAATAGAATAGAATAAAGGGTGGAAAGGACCTAAGCTACATTCAAACATATTTATCTTATTTAATTTTTCTAAGGATAGTAATATTTACCTAATCCAAGTAAACTTGAGACATTTCACAAATACATATCAAGGTAATGACAAGGTGAATCTAGTAAAGTTTCCACTATTGAGAATGGACTTTGAGACCCTACATATGGGAGAAAATGAGTAAATCAATGCCTTCTTCACAAGGAATATGAGCATAATCAATCAAATCAAGACAAATTAAGACAATCTTAAAAATCCTAGAATCATTGAGAATGTGTTGAAGATCCTTCCAATCAATTCTGATCCCATAGTAGTTGAAATTTAATAGTCTAAGTACTTGAAACAAATTATAGTTGATGATTTGATGGATTATTTGAAAACCCATGAACAAAGGTTGAATAGGTCAACACCTCCTCCCATGAACAAGCCTTCAATTCTAATGTCAATGTGAGAGGCAACATGAGAGGAACAAATTAAATTGGTAAATGAATAACTTACATCAATCAAGAATCACATAGAAGAGGAACATGAAGGAGCAACAACACTTTAAGAGGTAGTTTTAGACAAAGGTATGATAATTCTAGTATACAATGTCATTATTGTAATAAGTATATACACTATGCTAGGAAGTGTAAAAAGAAAGAGTATGATTTGAATAGACAAAATGCAAGTTTATCTAAGGCACAAGAGGTTGATCCTAATAGGAATGAGAAAAAGTTAATTTTTTATGACATGTATTATTGTTGAGCAAACTAGTAGAGAGATATGGTGTTTGGATAGTGGTTATAGCAACCACATGAGTGGGAACAAAGTGATGTTTAATAACATAGATGCGTCAATCAAATCAGCGATGAAGATGGGAAACAATGAAAAGGTTCTCATTACAAGAGAAGGCATCATTTCTATCTATGCTAATTAATGTGATAAAGTACAGATTCGAGATGTATATTATGTGTTAGAGTTGAAGCATAACCTAATCATCATTCAAAAGCTTGTCCAAAAGGGTTATAATCTTAGATTTAAATATGGAGAGTGCATCATTTATTATATGAGTCATAACAATAGGTAGATTTAAGTACTCAAGATGAAAATTAATAGAATGTTTTCCTTGAAGATGCAAAGTGAGCTAGCAACAATGTTTAAAATAGTGGTAGTAGATGCAAAGTGAGCATTGAACATCTTAGAGTGTTTTGATGTGTGGCATATGAACGTGTACCCAACCAAAGAAGATCAAAGTGGGATGACAAAGGAGAGAAATGTATATTTATTGGGATGACAAAGGAGATAAATACCCTCATAAATATTTGGAAGGAAAGGGTATTAAAGAGGCATGGGAGACCTTAAACTTGATATGTATTGCATTTATGGCTTATTGATACCAACCCATTAATGATGTCACTTGATGATGCAAATATTAGAATTTAATTTCCAATTAATAAATATTCAATAATTTCCATAGATATTTGACTTAAGCACTTGATTTGGATTAATTTTTGAAAGTGATATTAATCAAAATTTATGCAATTCTTTGGAAATTGGTTGCACAGTATTAATCAAAATTATTAGAATGTCAAGTTACTAGGTCATAATTTGACTAAAGTATAATTAGAAGAAGGTATCCATTGCATACGGACCAATATCCCATTTAGGACATTGTTGACATAAAATAACACATGCACGTGTCATGTGCTTCCAAAGTAGAAGAAATTAGTGATTCAAATCATCAAATTACATTTTCATCATTTTGACTCGAAGTAATTTGAGAAAAGTTAATAATCACATAAAATGCATTTCCCTATTTAGGGATACATTACCATAAATCAACACTTGTATACAAAAATCTTGAGCCATTTATCATGTTTAATTGGCATTGACTCAAATTACATATTTTCATAAATTATGAGTAAGATTGACAATTTCATCACAATAGTGTTAGGAATTGGATGTCTACATTGTGCCCCTGTTTGAGAAGGCATGGCGAGACATTCAGTTGAAGCAATGTCTTCTAAAAAAAAGATTCATCAAGAATAAGTTGAAAGTAAATGGTCCATGATGCCCCCTTGAGAGGACATACAATGATGAAAAATAAGGATGGACTCTTGAAAGGAGAGAAACATAGATGAAATTAACCCATGGATGAGATTATATCCATATGAGTTAATGTTTACACATGTTGAATCTCATTGATAAAAATATAATTAGAATATAATGGGACCTAAAGGTTGGGGATGTGGGAAGGATACACTCAAAAACTATAAGTGATACACTTTTAACACACTTAAAAGAAGGTTCAAGTTGTGCACTTAGGGAATGATCAATCTTGAGATAACTTTCACACTTTAAAATATGCTAGAACGAGGGAAAATTTTCATAGAGGTTAGAATTAGAATAAATAGGAGAACGTTGTTCTAGAGAAAGGAAAATAATAATTTACTCCAATAGAGTGGATTTGATTGGTTGATAAAGCAATTTTTCCCTAGTAGGGCTGATTTTGATCACTAATAACTAATTGTGCCCCCAGAAGGCTGATTTGATCCGCTAATTGGTCTAAATGTTATACCCCAATAGGGTACATTGGAAAACATAGGTCAAGGATATAACCTAAAACATAGATTAAATATGAATAGGCTCAAACATAGATGTGATGGTCCAATGACTGAAGAAGCCACAAAAAACTAGGCATACAAGGATACACAAAGTGATGAAAGAAATGAATAGAAGAATAAAAGGTGGCCAAGCCCAAGACACGTCATGTATCCATGTACTACCTACATAGTCCATATTTACCTCAAGCCAATGTGGTTCACCTATAAGTAGGAGAAAATAAAATGATGAATGAAGAATAGAATAAAAATGGACCACTATTTGATTCGACTCATAGTTATTCCAAGAGATGCAGGGATTGCATAGAGTCTGATGCGCAAGTTATTGGCATTTAGTTTTAATTGTGCATTGAGAGATGATCTTCAGAGTTACATTCAATTTGAGGCTTGGATTCAAATCACATGGTGCTTACTATAGCGAAATAAAAGTATGCATCATAAGTGTGAATCACCTATAATGACATTGTATTTCAATTGTGATGAGCCAATTCAAATGTGAATATTTATAACTAAAGATGATGATTAGAAATACCAAGACTAGAGTTACAACTATTTACATTTAAAAAATTAAATGAAAATAAAAATATAAACAAAACATAAATGAACCTCGCTTAAAACCAAGATATGAACAATCGAGATTTATGTAGGAACAAGAATGTAAAAAAAAGAGAAGTATGAACAACTTAATAAACAACATGAAGCAAGATATGAATAATCGAGATCTATTGTGAACTATCAAGGTGAACTTATAAAACAAAATAAGAGAACAAGAAAAAATTGGAACACAAAATACCCAAAAGAACAAAATAAACAAAACAAAAAGATAGACAAGGAAGCAATTGAAACATCAAGAAAAATCAAATAAACACACACAAACAAGAGTTATTCACAATGTTAGTGTGAGCAAAAAGTAATCATTTGTGCATGTGTAGTAGAGGCATTACTTTATGAAAAAATATAATAAGAACAAAGGACACATAATTATCTCCAAGTGACAGGGAAACAACAAGACAACATGATGGGGGAAAAAGAAGAAGAGGAAGGGGGTGTTCGAGATGACTCTAGATGTACAAGACAAGTGGACATTGCCTACATAGTTTCATGGATGTGAGATCCAACATGAACTTCGAGACAAATGTACTTCTCCTAGGGAATGTGATAGAATAAATGTGATCATAAGAAAATATTATTGATGTCATAAAGGAAATAAGGAAAATTAGCTCACAAAATGATGAGAGTATTCAAATGAGTACTAGTGAAATGGAAAGAGCATGGGATCAAAATAAAACAAAAGTGTAATATAATGTTTTTATTTATTTTTTCAATTATTTTCTAATGTTTTTATGTTTTTGGGAATAAAATATGATCATAAGGCCCAAGGAACTACCTAGCTGAGGAGATGCATGTCCACATATAAGAGTTCAAATAACAACTAAATCAAATTTAATAGGGATTGTGAATATAAAAAATGGTATATGGAACTAACTAATCAAGGAGATGCACATCCAAGAGTATAAGTTCTAATAATAGCTAAATCTGGATTTAATGGTCCATGTTCACAAATTGGCGAGAGCAAGATTCTTGCTAAGGTAATAATGCCTACCAAACAACAACAAAATGACAATATAACAATATGCAATAGTAGATAAATATGAAGAACCATTCATTAGGCAAAATACCATGAGATAATGTATCCATGTTTACTTGTCTCTAAGATGAAGCTACAAAATATTGATCAGGCTAAATTATTTTATATAACTAGCTTTAAATATGTCCAAAATGTCTGAGTTATAATCAGGATCATAATTGGGTAAGGGATAAAAATATTCTAGGTTACAACATCCCATGATATTAAAATAATGTGGCTCTAAAAAAAATGGTCTAGAATAAATATGGTCCCAGATATGATGGTGTAGGGTGGGATAAAAAGAGTCAAGATGGAATAAAAATGATCTAGAGTAACAACAGTCCAAATCTTTAACTATCTATATTAGTAAAAGAATATGGTTCTCAAGAAAATGTTCCAAGTTAGGTCAAAACATAATGAATGTGGTCTAAGATATGATGACCTAGGATATAAAAATGGGATAAAATGACTTGAGCACAAGTTGCCCCTAAGTAAGGGTTCTTATAGACAATGGTTCAAATGTTTTCAAGCATAAAACTATTTGAGATGTATAATGTTCATGGGCTCTGGATTTTCTTCAGCACTTGGAGTAATCAACTTATATTCCCGTGATATATAATTTTCTATGATAACATATGGGCCTAGCCAATTAGGTTGGAATTTACCCTTCTTCTTACAATCAGAATTTGTTTTCTTCTGATATTATTTAAAGACCAAATCACCAATTTCAAATTCCCAAGGGAGAATGCACTTTTTTTAGCTTGTATACAATCTATTCTGATAGTCTTGCAAGTTTTCTAGGGAAACTAAATGCTTTCCATCAAGGATTTCTAGTTCTTACAACCTGGAAATTCTATAATCTTTATCATCCTCAATGTTCTCCTAAGATACTCATAGTGAAGGCAACGTGATCTCAATTAGAATAATATCTTCAATACCATAAACAAGGGAGTATGGAGTGAATCCTATGATGGTTCGATGACTAGTGCAGTAAGCCTAAAGGGAAGGAAAAAATTACAAGTGATAATTATAGTTAGTGTCATTGACAATATTCTTCAGTATGGAAACAATGGTCTTGTTTGATGCCTCGACTTATATTTTACCTTGAAGGTTATATGTTGTGGATTTATTGTGCTTGATTTTGAATTTTGCACAAAGTTATGTAACATCTTGGTTTACAAATGATCCACCATTATCAGATATAATGTGTGTCAGGATACCATATCAATAGATGATATGATAATGTATAAACTTGAAAATATACTTATTGGTGATGTAAGTTAGAGGAATGGCCTCAATCCACTTAGTAAAATACTCAATAGTAGTGATAATATGTTTATGTCCATCTAAAGATGTTGGGTTTATTTTTCTGATGAGATCGAGGCCCTAGATAGAAAATGGCCATGGTATAGTAATTGGTTAAAGTGACAAGGTGTGTGTATCAAATTACCATGTTGTTGACAATAAACATAGTTCCTCATATGATTGAAATCATTTGTCTCCATTTTGGGCCAATATTAATCTATTTTGAGGAGATTTTTAGCTAAGACTACACCATTGGCATGGGCGCCACACATTCCTTCATGAACCTCCTTAATCACTAACTAGGATTTTCTCGAAGATAAATAATGAAGTAGTGTTTCATCAAAGCCTTTATGATAAAGCATTTTTCTAAGGAGGGTATAATGGGCTATGCGATGAAATAAATTTTTTTGACGATTATTAAAAAGGTCAGGTGGAAAAATTTGGTCATGAAAATAATTATAAATGTCTTAAAACCAAGGTAGTTTAGTTGAGTGATTGGGACCACAAATGGTGCATACTCTTTCTGAATATGGAAAGATATGAGTAGGATGTTGAATATTTTCAATGAAAAATTGATACTCTTTAGCACTGTTATCAAGCTATATCATGGACCCAATTGTTTTCATTGCATTGGTAGATATGTTGTTGGCATGTGGTACTTGTTCAAACTAGAGAGATTTAAAATGAATCTTGAGATTATATACAATATGATTTTAAGGTACATGGTTATCATCTCAAGTTTGATGTTGATAAATGGTCTGATTTATAATCAATTGAGAATCCCCATAGACCATTAAGTGCCTAATATCCCACTACACTGCAAGATGAAGTCTTGTAATAAGTGCCTCATACTCATCCATATTATTGGTAGAATGAAAATTGATATTAAACACCTTAGGAATCATCTCGCTTTGCATTGTAATAAAAAAAATGTCAACTCTAAATCCATGAGAATTAAAGGAACATCAAAATATAGTTTTCATTATTCAATTTCAATCATCTAGAAAATCAAATCTGAGTGGTTAAGTGTCTATAATAGGGGCTACTACAAGTTAATTAGCAACAACCTACCCCTTGATAGATTTTTTATTTGGATATACAACATCAAACTCACTTTATAGCACAACCGATTTGACCATACGGCCTATGAGAGATGCTTTGGATAACAAAAATTTAAGGGGATCCACTTTAAAAATAACAATGGTTTTGTTATTCAATATATAATGTCATAAATTTTGGGATGAAAATACAATAAATAAACATGGATTGTCAATAGGAATATGATTTTCTTCATAAGACACCAATATGCAACTCAAATAATAAACTACATGTTCCTTACCTTGATAATAATGTTGGTCCAAAAGTGCCCCCAATGCAAGCTCAGTTGCTTAAATTTAAAGAAGAAATGGTTGTCCAAGTGTTGGCAGTCTCAAAAAAGGGAGTTTGGCCAAATATGGAATGAGATTTTCAAATGCTAACTTAAATTCATGATTCCATTAAGATGTTACCCATTTCTTCAAGATATGTGTAAATGAATAGCACTTATCTTCCAATTGTGAAACAAACCTACGAATAGACTGGATTTTTTTTGCTAGCTTCAGAGCTATTTAAGATTTGAAGGTGGAGGTATTTTAACAATGGTCATGACCTTATAATGGTATAATTTTATCTTTTTTTGGATATAATAAACCCTAGTAATTTTTATAAAGTGATTCTAAGGACACACTTATTAGGATTCAGGTAGACCTTGTGCTCACAAAGTTTCTTGAAGATTTTCCATAAAACATCAAGATATCCAACATGTGTTCTTGATTTACATAGGTTTTCATCAACATAGTCTTCAATAATATCATGCATCATGTCATGAAAGATGACATTCATAGTGCATTGATAGGTGGCTCTAGCGTTATTCAAGCCACATAGTATGACTTGATAATAGAATGTTCCACACAAGGTGGTGAATGCAATTTTATGCTAGTCTTCTTAATCTATCTTGATCTGATTGTATCCATAAAATCTATCCATAATGGACATAATCTCATACCTATCAGTATAATCGATGATCATGTCAATGTTGGGTAGAGTAAAATCATCTTTGGGCATGCTTTATTGATATATCTAAAATCAGTACAAAGACATATACCCTATGGTTTTTTGTTGACTAGAAATATGTTTGATATCCATTCAAAATAGTCTAGAGATCTGATAAAGCTTGTTCCCAATAATTTATGTAGTTCTACTTTTACCAAAAGAGCAATGCATGGATGCATCTTTCTCATTTTTTGTTATATTGGCTTGGCATCTAGATGAATAATAACTTGATGCATAACTAAGTTAGGTTCTAAACCTAGCATGTCAGAGTATGCCCATAAAAAATATCAATAAAATACATTAAAGTGGATATAATTTGATCTCACTCCTCCTCAATAAGGGAAGCTTCGAGGTAAACAATTTTCGGATCATCAGATGTTCCTAGGTTTATTTAAATAGTGTTTTTTACAATAAGTATAGAACCATCTTCTAGAATAGTAGGCAATATGTGATCATTATCTTCTTATTCTTATATAATTTCTTGTTACTCCTAAAGCTCTAGAAATGTGAAAAATCTAAATTTGCTAATTCAGGTAATGGCCAACTAGCAAATATCTCAAGAAACTCAAGAACGAGATGCTAAAAGACTTGTTGTTCTGACATGATGCTATTAATAGTTATAGATATAAGACTTGATGGACCTTGTGCATCCTTTGGGAATGGGAAACCTTTCCCATCCAAGAGTGCCTAAAACAGGTTTTCACTAAAGGGCTTATATTTTTCTTTACTATTTCCATGACCAACGAGTGCCTCAGACAGGTTTTCACCTAAGAATCTCTATGTTTTATATTTTTCATGACCAAGAAAATTTAGATACTCTCCAAAGTAGGAAAAAGGATCCAAATTAAAACCAAAGACTTGTTTATGATCATCAATGGGCAATACATCTCTGAGGCCCATATACTCTGCAATAGATTCTTCGTTCTAGATTTCATCAAGGCGTATGACCAAATTTTGATGGTCTAAATCAATGAGTTTGGGATAGCAAAGGTAAAGGGAATAATGGGAGGTTATGTTATTAATGGAATTTGAATCGAACAAGTCCATGTCATCAAGCTCATCTAAAAGACTATAATGGGATATTACGTTGTTTCTAGGAGTCTTGTCACTAAGTGATTCAAAAGAATCACTATTGAAATTCATGAGGTCACCCTAGGAGGTATATGTCCAAGACCTAGATTCAAGTTAGGTTTAACAATTGATAAAGGTTATAGGATTCCTTGTGCTCGTGGGCTAAGGCCTTTATAATAAAAAGTATCCATAATCTAATTACATATAGGATATTTTGGATTATGAAAACAATTAGTAATGCCATCAGAATATAACTAGTGTCCTTCAATGAAAGCCTCTAGATCCTGATTTGGTGAAGTAGCAAGTACAAATACCATCAATGGTTTATGTATTTATTTCTTATTTTGCCAAATCATGTTGGGTCTATTACGGATTTTAGAAGGTTTGGGTTTACCAAATGATTTGGGAGACTTGGGAAACTTAGTAATATGAAAGGTTTTCCTAATACAATATGTGAAAATTCCCACATCTTCTATAAAAACCTATTTTTCAATATTTGTAGTTAATGGATCAACCAAAGTGGAAGCAAAGTCACTAGGGTTGATATAATTAGATTTTGGTGGATGTGAAACTATTACCTTATTATTCTTTGCAACAAATTCAATACCAAGAGAATAGTTATAATTACAGAACTTAGCCTATAAATGTTTACAATAATGATAAGGTCATGGATTTCCAGGAATGGTGACCTCGATCCCATCATGTGGAAACTTAAGGCACTAATGCAAAGTATATGGGATAACCTATACTTTATGGATCTAAAGAAAACAAGGAATTATGTTATAAGGTAGTTCAATATCCAAAATATGTAACAAAGTGTGATGGGACACATACCTAATAATGATTGGTAAATAAATAGTACCAAAATATTCCCTCTTGGAATTGTCGTATGCCTTTACGGTGATTGTTTCTAGCTGAATTTCTTTCATAGTCTAGCCCAATCTATATACTAGTTTGAGGGGTACTATGTTTAGCCATAAACCATTATCTATAAGAACCCACTAGATTTTATGGTTTTCAATGATGACCTCAATATACAAGGGGTTGTTATGGCTCAGACCAATAGTGGACATGTCTTCTGATCAAAGGTAACCTATAGAAATAAAGAAAAATGGCCTACAAGTTTTTAGAACTATTCATGGTTAATGTCTTGGGGAGTATTGGATTGTTGAATAAGGTCATTCAAAATAGTTTTATGGACTTTAGATGTATGTAAAAGATATAAAATATAAATTTACATAGAGGTTTTACTTGGTCTAATAGACTATAAGCCTTTTCAACAATAGGACAAGATGGTTTAGCCTTAACTGGTAAAGTGTTTAACTTTGGAAGCACAATATTCATATTAGATCTAGTGGTAGAAGAGGGAAAAGGGCCCTTAAGGGTAACTCGTGAGTGTCTATTTATTATTTCATAATACAGAGTTAGAAAGGAATTACTATAATTATAAGGAAAGGTAAAGGGCCTTAGAGAGTAACTCACGGGCATCTAGTTGCATTGGAGCAATTTTGAGTTGATGATGAACCATTATAATTAGAAGAAGAATGGGGCCTATAAATGGTAACCCTCATAAATTGAGGAGAAATATAATTATTTTCTATTAATGTGGCATTACTTGAAAGAGAGGGTTTTGACCCTATAATAATGGATTTGGTACTTTGAGAAGCACATGAAAGTTCATGGGTTTTGATAGTGACATTAGCAATGTGGTTTGTAGAAGTATGACCCATGACATTGTTATAGTCATAAGGCATATTTATAAAATCCATGTTATTAACATGGGTACTATGATCCTAATTATGATCATGTTGATTATGATTTTGACCTTGGTTCTGATCCTATCATCAATTTTGTCCTTGGTTCAAATTATTCCTTGTTGGTTATTGATTATGTCAAGGAAATCGATATTTGTAGATGCCCATATCTTGATTAGTATTATATGGAGAAATTTTGATCTCAACTTCACCATTTTTAATCAAATCTTCAATGAGATGTCGTAATTGAAGACAAAAATAAGCATTGTGACCAACAACACAATGGAAGTTATAATTTTTTTCCTAATACCAATCAGGTTTGGGTTGATCTTTAGGAAATGGCCTTGGTATAGGCCATAAAATCAAATTAGATGATTTAATATTTTGGAACATAGCCTCCATAAGCTCTCCTAGTTTGATAAAGACTTTGTACTTATTATGTAATTGCTTGCATGGAGGGTCTCATTGTAAAGTGTTTGGTGGACTAGGTGCAATTAACTGCACATTTGGAGCTCGAAAAGCCTACACTATATGTACATGTCTTGTTTTAGTTACTCCATTTCATACCATGTTCTTGTTATTATTAAAACCCTTAGGTTTCTCTATTTCATTAGTTTGGATAGGATATTGGGTTTGATTTGATGTTTGACCCTGCAAATAAATCTTGAGAAAACCCTTAGTGATAAGCACCTTCTCAATCTACACACCCTTATCTTTAATTTCTTCCAATGTATTTGAAAAAGCAAGCTGTATATTATGCACCACCTCAGGGTGTAGGTTTTCTGAAAATATAACAACCAACTATTAGTCTAGTAAATTATGTTGAAAGCATATAGCTAGTTCTCTCCACCACTATAGATATGCTATGAAGCTTTCTCCATCTCATTGTTTGAATTTATACAAGTTGACCACAATCAACTCATGTTCAATATTGTAATAGAAGTGGTTGACAATTTTTTTAGATAGATCATTCCAATCTACAACTGATCCCTTCGATAACTTAATAAACCAATCTAAAGCTTGTCCTGCTAAACTTTGTGGAAATAAATGAAGCAAACAAATGCTATTATAAGCTACCTCTTGTCATAATACAAAAAATGGTTGAATCTATTCATGTGGGTCACCCATTTTTAAAATTTGGGTTCCTCAAAGTGAGGGAGAAAGGGGACATGGAGAATACTCAAATCGAATGGATATGGACATATCTCATAGAATTTGTATTTATTGATTTTGTTACCTATCTCCAATCGTGACATTATTTCTTTCATCGAATTCTACTCTTACATTTTAGATGTAGTGGTAGGTGGAATATAATTCTATTCAGGTCGTATGTGCCCATGTTGTATGGTTTTATTAGGGATATACTCATAGGGAACTATAATTTTTTTTCACTCCTTGAGTTGAGTAAATGAGTCATTGATTCTTGGGTTGATAAACATTCCCTGAAGTTAGTTATCTTGAATTATAAGTGTTTTTTTTATTTTGGAGAGTTCATGGTCTATTCACCAAAGTGCACATTGGTTTAGAAGAACTTGTCAAATTATTTTGAAGAATTTCTTCAATACATACTGAGTGTTTGGTTCCTTGATTTTGGAAAGGAATAAGAGGTTCATGATGATTTAAAAATGTATTCTTCATGTCTGTAAAAGCATGTTATGGAACATCTTGAGACTTGGGTCATTCAATTAAGATACCCTGATCCATTGTAGGTGTAATCTCAACTAAGGTATGTTTTGTAGGTTCTACCACATTCCATTGCTCCTTGGAAGCATCATTTTTTATTGAAATAGAAAATAATGAGTCATTCAAGTCTATGATAAGTTGGTCTAAATATTGTTGACTTATCTTTTTAATATTGGTGATAAGATCTTAATAAATAGGTGTTTACTCTATGAGAACTTATTTTCCTTCGATAGAATAAGCAATGTTTATCTTTAAAATATGAGTGAGGGAGTGTTCTCACTATTGATCTCCTACCCTACCAAGTTATCTAATTATTCCATAGGAAAGTCTAATGAAAATGTAATTCCTGATTCAATCAACCTTAGGAGTGCTTAATGTTTGTCCTCTATGGGTTGATGTTCAAAGTAGTCTTATTTAAATCCTATTTTTGTGGAAATGCCTTAAAATATCATGGAATTGTCTTGTCCATCATAAAAGTGTTCCTACTCATAGCTAGGGCCATAAGAGACCCCACTACAAAGATACCTTTACATCATGTCTAGAAGGTTACTCTTTGTGGCTGCTAAGATTTCGAATATGTTTTACAAATGTTTAACAAGGTGTGTTTTAATTTATTCGAAATAAATAATAATATAAAAAGAGACTATATTAAGAAATAATTGTGGCATAGTACCACATAATTATAAGAAATGGTCACAAATGAACTCAACTTTGGTGGGTTGAAATCATCAAATTGGAAGAGGGTATGATAATTTGAAACTTAGAGTGCAAACTAAAAGACCAAATTTAGGTCAAAGATACATATATACCCTAAAATCTAGGGATAACTTTGATGAGTTGAAACTAAAAAATTATAAGAGAGTATTTTTGATGATGAAAGTAATAATTTAAACTAAAAAACTAAAGATGTGAAAACACATAATAATTCCTAACTATAAAACAAAAACCAAATGCCCAACACAACATCACCACATGGTAATAGGAAGTAGAATTGTTTTAGAACATAGAGCATGAGAGATATGTAAAATAACATAATTTTATAATGTTAAAAATATTATGAGTCTATAAAATAACCTTCAGCCCAAATGAGAAATCGTACCCAAGTTAACTCAAGCCAAGTACCAATGGCAAACCAATCAGCACCTTGGCCTAGAACTTAGAAAGATGAGATTTTGATTTTGAATTAAAAATGAACGACTTAGATATTTTTTGAAAATAGTCTAGACTCAAATGGATAGCATAAAAATGATATTTATATAAGACAAACACAATGTTTTAAATGATCATTTGAACAAGATAATATATGTTTTTGATTTGGTCAGCATAATGTCTCCTTCTGAGAATAAAATGGTGGATAAAAAATGTGTTTAGTTGGCTTTCGTTTGTTTAAAAACATGTTTTAGACTCTAATAAGACCAATTAAGTAAAATAAAAGATAAAATATAGCTAATTATAATGTCCAAAGATTTAAACTAACAAGGTTGCTTTGTATCATTGAACTCCATCTATATACGTGCTCTAGAGAGAATTTTAAGTGTTAATCCAAAAGTCAAAGTCCATAAATTATTAGGATTATTAAACCCACTTCTCCAAAGATATTTTAAAATTACATGGAACTTTGGGCTACCCCCCCTGCATTAATAATATGTCTGCATCAAGTGGGGTTGTTCTAAAACTAATTTTTTAAATGTCTAGATTGTCCCAAGTGTGGTTAACACTAGAGATGCCTCACATCAATTGAGTTCATATTCACTATATTATTATGTAAGGGCATATTAATTTTCAAAAAAATTCCATATGTGTACTTCTTAGTGTAATCTCCTGGTTAGTGAGAACTCAATCAAGTTTTCATTACGATTAGAGAGGCTAGCCTCTCAACCCCTTGGCAATCATAGTATATGTACCCTGACTTATATACTCCATTATGGAGCATGTTTTAAATAATTTTAGGAGATGATTCCTTAGGTAAAATATTCCATAAATAACTCATGAGGAGGCTATGAATTCCCGCTTACAATCCAAGTTATATAAAATAAATGACCAAGTGAAAATACTTTAAAGGTTGTGTTTAGATCACCCAAACCATATGGGTTTTCAAGAGATATTTAACAAAATTATTTTCACACCTTGGACAAGGAATAATTATAAAGGAATGAGCACTTTTGGTCAACCAAGTACCCTAAAGGGGATGGGGGGAGAGCATACACGCATCCTTCATATTACAAAAAATAAACAAGTATAAAAAATCTAACATAAAACAAATATTTGTTTACTTTAATGCACCAAATGGAAATATTTGTGAAATTTTTTGGCCCCATAGCCTTAGTTTAAAATTGGTATAACGTTCACAAAATAAACTAAGTATAAAACCTCTAAATTCTTTTTAAGCCCCAAATGAGAAGTTTAAGACTTAAAAAAACAAAAAATAGCATGTGACCCACAATTTTTATAGGGTTTACTTATGGTTTGAGAATAATTACCAATGAGAAAAACAATAATGGAAAATTTGCTCTCAGGTTTCTCTTATTTTACTACATAGAGACTGAAATTAGTCAACATTGACTGATGCCAGTTGCAATAAAACTGATGTTGGTTATAACAAAATTGATGTCGATGAAAACAAAATTGATGTCGGTTACCTATGAACCTTTAAGAGAAAACATTTTTTCAAAATATATTAGTTATCCAAAAATAGTATAAAATCTCCACAAAGCTTCTGGATCCTACAATAAGATGATTAGACAAAGACCTAACAAGTTTTAAAATAAAAAATGAAGACCTTGTAGCCTTTAAGAAAACTTCAAAAACTAATTTTTTTTTCATGTTCTACCTCTACATAGAAATTGATTCCAGTTAGATAGGACTGATGCCGATTATACAGAAGTATTACAGATCACTATGTAATCTATGTGTCAATAAAAACACAAAAACATAAGAAAATTAATGATAAAACATGATTTTTAGAGATTTCTAAGATCTTTTTATCAAATCTAAGAATGTTAAATCTTTTTCCTTGCTTGTATGGGATGCATTGTCCCACCAAACATGCCAGGATGTATAGGTGGAATCCAAAGTGAGTTAGATCAAGCATTAGTAAAAAAAACTCAAGAAATGCATAAGAACATAACTAACTAAAACAACTCCTTCAATGGGGTTTACAAATGAGAATTAAGATATATTGAAAAAAAAACATATACATCAAACCTTCCTAAGAACATGCCATCATCCAAACGTGGCTCAAAACATGATTTTCCCCTTGATTTAGTGCTCAAGTCTTTGTCAATGACAAATGGAAATGCTCCTCCATCATCTCAAGTGCACCAATGAAACTAGGCTTATGATATTTGATCAATATGATGGCTATAATGAAGCTATCCCATTAAAAATTAAGCATAATAACACTACACAAAGATGACTTGTAGAGACCATTATGCATAATAAGTTTACACAAATGAAGCTTAAAAATATGAGTGAGAGATCTCTTATTTATAGATTTTTGAATTTGATCATAATCAACCATGACCATCCATCTTGAGATAGAGATGTGTGGCCATGAATAAATCTAATTTTGGAAGCTTAAATCAAAAATACCCTCATAAATATTTGGAAGGAAGGGGCATTAAAGAGGCATGGGAGGCCTTAAACCTCATTTTTTTTGTATTTATGGATTATGGATGCCACCCCACAAATGATGTCACCTGATGATGAGGATATTAGAAATCAATTTCCAATTAATAAATATTCAATAAATTCCATGGATTTTCCACTTAAGCACTTTATTTGGATTAATTTGCCTAAGTAAGATTAATCAAATTTTATGTAATTCTTTGAAAATTTGTTGCACAATATTAATCATAGTAGTCAAAATGTCAAGTTACTTGGTCATAATTTGACTGGAGTATAACTAGAAGAAGGTATTAGTTGAATATGGACTAATATCCTATTTAAGACATTTTTGACACAAAATACCACATGTACATGTATGTCTAAGAAGAATTTAGTGGTTCAGAGCGTCAAATTGCATTTTTATCATTTTCACTCGAAGTGATTTGAGGAAAGTTAATAATCACATAAAATGCATTTCCCTATTTAGGGATACATTATCCTAAATTAGCGCTTGTATATGACAAGCTCGAAGCATTTAGCACGTTTAAGTTATTTTGGCTCAAATTTTGCATTTTCACAAATTTTGAATAAGATTGATCACTTCAATATAATAGTGTTAGGAATTGGATGTGTACATATATCATCAGGAAATGTATGAATAAAATGATGATAAAACATTTAATTTTGTTCTATTTTTAATAGTTGATCAAGTTAGTCTAGACTTTTTTCCATTATGTGGTTTTATCAACATGATCTAATTAACTTAGGTGTTTCATTTGGTCATTGGATAAGTTAGTTCCACAGGACTAATGATTTTGGGTTATGTCTATGTTCCACTTATTTTTGTAAATTTAATCTTAAATGCATGAGGATGTTGTATCATATTTACCTTTCTCATATATATGTACCTCTCATTTATGGAATATTATGTTTTCTAATGGATTATGGTGAGTTACATAGTTGTGTGTTGTAACTTCTTTGAGAACTCTAGGTTTATGGTATTGAGCACCATTATTTATATTGTTTCTTATTAAGAGATAATGATTTGATTATTATTTTGCATTATCTTAATACCACACGACACTACTATTGGCATTCGCATTCACATGTATATTATTCATATTATAATTTAAATGTCTTTTGTTAATGTATTTGAAGCATAAATTTATTTCATATATGTAAGATCATCCTTACGACTATCAAGGTCATACAAATCCATTATTTTTATAGGTATTTTGAGGTAAAATGCCCTCCAATAGCTGGATTGGTGGTTTCATTCTACTCCAACATAGAAGGGCTTCAAGGATGTAGTGGTTAATATGTCATTAACTTGTACATTTACATTAAAATCACCATTCCTATACCCTATGGCCATTGCATGTCACTTCATTATCCTCAAAAATAATATAGAGGCTGTCAACTTTCTTTTTTGATGCCATGAAGGCTCTCCACAGCATCCTCCGAGGCCTCCTTAACAACCACAGGGTAGTTAAAGGCCCTTGTCCACTTCCATAAATTTTCTCACCATTCAAATATATTTACCAATTGATAGGGAGTTGTTGGAGTAGTGAAGCTAGTTGTAGGATTTTATTGGGAGTATTTCAGTGGAAGTATTTCATCTGTGCTCATTTTATAGTCATTATTGTCCACCCCAGCCTGTAGTCCACCTTTGTTAGTGTAATCCTATTATAATCCCTCACTGGTGTTCTCCTCTCCACCCATTTTCCATCCTTTTATGATCACTGCACCTACAAACTGACCATCATGCTAGTCAACCTTCTTGTTAACTACAAAGCCTCATATCTTCCAATTCATGGTATTCAAAACCACTTAGGTTTTTTTTTAAATGGGAATATTTTAACTAATGTCACTCACATGATTGTTGTTACTATGTTACGTCAAGTGTAAAAAAATATTGAGGTGGGGACGTGTTTTTTAAAAGTGACAAAGATGGAGGGACTAACATATGTGGAAGGTGAATATAAATGAGGGGAGCATGGGAAGGACATTATATTATGAGTTGATAGGTTTATTGATTTTGTAAAAGGGAGAGAGGGACCTAACATTTATTATTATTATTATTATTGTTGTTGTTGTTGTTGTTTTTACAAAAATAATATATTGTATTATGTGGATAATAACTCAAAAGAAGTGATTATCATTTTGCTTATTCTGTCAAACTCACCAGTGAAAGACTAGAGAGTGAGTCTTGATTTAATAGGAGACCAAACCCCCTCATAAAAAAATAGCCTTCTCTTATTATTGTTCCACATTTTGCACATTTTTCACTTTCTCTTCTCTAAGATTATCATCCACAAAATGGAGTTAAACTTTGTTAGGGTGATGGGGATCATTATCGAAAAGAGTTAACACTTTTTAGTTAATTTAATCAAAATAATAATCTAGAAAAATAATAATGATGGAGATAATATAAGTATGTTCTGTATTTCTTGATCATGAAACTTGTATTTTTACCCGATCAAGACAAATGATGAGGTCTAGTTTGGGAGGAGGTCAAACCCCCTCATAGGAAAACCAAACCTTCTTCTTCTCTCCTTTGCTTGTTCAACATTTGATTCTCTCCTCAAGGGCACATTATTGGCAGACCCTAACATCCTCCTTAGATTGTTTCATTTGTATCTAATATTTACATAACTCATTTAAATATATTGTCAGCTAAGTCTTACATATTCACATTGAGTGTGCACTGTACATACAAAAAATAAGGGGGTCATTATTGTTTTTCTAATGTCTTAGGGGGTTGTTCTGGAGAATTCATTATTTTAAATTTTTCTATGTACTTGGGTACTTGATCAAGACTTGTTATCAAGTCCCAATTATTCTACCCACCTAATATAATTAAAGGGGGAGCTATTATTATATAATTTTTACCACTATGTGGTTTTACCTACATGGTATAGTTATCTTGATTATGCATTTTATTTGGTCATTGGGGAAGTTAGTAGTGAATATTATTTTTCTTATTCCGTTAAATTCACTAGTCGAAGACTAGAGAGTGAGGCCTAATTTGGAAGGAGACAAAACCCCACTTCAAAACAAAAAAATCTTCTCTTTGTCTTGTTTTACATTCTTCACATTTCACACTTGTTCTACTCAAACATCATCATCTCCAAAATAGATTTAGACTTTATTAGGGTGATGGGGCTCATTATCAAGTGGAGTTAGCATTTTTATTTGTTTTGAACAAAATAATAGTCTATAAAAGAAATAATGATAGAGATAATTTAAGGAGTGACTTTGTCACAAACCTCATATTTTCACCTAATGAAGATAAAGGCTGAGATCTAGTTTGGTAGGAGGCCAAACCCCCTCATAGGAAAACCAAAACTTCTTCTTATCTCCTTCTTTGCTTGTTAAACATTTGCTTCTCTCCTCATGGACATATTATCGATAGAGATCGATTTCCTCCAATTATTTTACTTATACTCAATCTCTACAAAGATAGCACATTTAGATGCATTGTTGATTAACATTAATGTCCTCATGCATTGAGTGTGTATTATACTTTCAAACATTAGGGGGGTCATTATTATTTTGTTGATTATTTCAATTGGTTGTTGTGGTGCTTCCAGTCTATTATACTTTTTTTAGTACTTGGTACCTAGTTAGGACTCATTATCTGGACCCAATTATTCCACCCACATAAGCTATGTTTAAGGGGGCCTATTATTGTAGGATTTTTACCACTATATGGTTTTACCTACATGGTATAATTATCTTGCTTATGTGTTTTATTTGGTTACTAGTTAAGTTGGTCCCACATGCCTACGGATGTTAGGACATGCCTAAGGATGATAGGACATGCCTATCTTCAACGTATTTTGGGGAATTTAGTCCCACATGCATGACGATGTGGTATCATATCTACCTTTATCATATATATGTACCTCTTATATATGGAATATTGGAAAGTCTTGTGGATTATGTTGAGCTACTTAGTTGTGAGTTGTAATCTTTAATCCTTTAAATATGCAATCCATCTCTATTATATGAATACATTTATTTTAATTCTACTTATTTATTGATTACTTGATTCAACATCTATCTGTGTTCATTCTATAGTCACCAGTGTTGGATGTTTATTTCTAGATGAATCTCTTAAATCCTATCTATTTTTAACACGTACTTAGGAACAGAAATTGGTGTGAAGTAATGGATGAATAAATACACGTAATAGATAAAAAATAAGACATCAAAACTAGTATGCATTCAATTAGGATAAGAGATAAGTGGAGTGAAATGGGTTTAAAAACCAAAAAATAGCTCCCATAGGCAACATCAAGAGACAAAAGGTAAGGCTAGTTATTAAAGACTACAAACAATGACCTTAATGTGATTACAAGAGGCATTGGCCCAGGTAACAAGGCTAAAAAAGGTAAGAACAATCATTTCAATTGTTTCTCAACACAAAAATAAAGTTCGTCAAATAGATGTCAAGTCATCCTTCTTGAATAATGTGTTACAATAAGAGGTTTATGTGGGATAGCTTGATGTGATTACAATAACTTTATATGATTATAATGAAACATTTTCCCATGTAGAAAGGCTGAAAACAGTAATAAAAATCATTGCAATAACTTCTCATCATGAAAATAAGGTTCATAAAATATATGTCAAGTCAGCTTTCTTGAATAATGTGTTAGAAGAAGAGGTTTATGTAGGGTAACCACCTAGTTATGATATTATTAGGCATGAAAAAAAGGTATGTATGATTTAGAAAGGTATTGTATGAGCTCAATAAAGAACCAAGGTCATGGTACAACTGAATATACTCTTATTTACTGAGTAATGGATTCAGAAAAAGTGGTAGAAAGCCCACACTTTACATCAATATGAGTAATGAAGATATTATAATTGTTATTTTATATGTGGATGATTTAATCTTCACCATATATTCAAATAAGTCCATAGTAAAGTTTAAATCATCCATGAAGAAGGAGCTTGAGATGACTAAATTGCATTTATTAAAGTATTTACTTGGCATATAAGTAAGGTAAGTGAATGAAGGCATTTTTATATTGTAAGCCAAGTATGAAAATTAGATTTTCTAGAGGTTTAGGATGTTGGACAACAAACCAATATCAATACTAACTAAAACAAGTTTGAAATTACATAAATAAGATTGTAACAGCAATGCACATCCTGCATGGTACAAGATTTTAGTGGGAAGTCTTATATATTTGACTGCAACTAGACTAGATAAAGTGTGTGTACTCAAACTCATATATAGATTCATGGAGACACTAAAAGAGACACATTGTTATGCAGGCAATAGAATCTTGAGGTGTGTGAATCACACAGGAGGATATGGAGTTTTGTACATAATAGTAGATGAATTTCAGGTATTATGATAAATAGAAGGCAACTTAACTAGTAGTTTGGATTATAGAAATAATCCATATGGGTATTTGTTTCATCTCCCATCATGATCCATTTCTTGGGATTCAAATAAATAAATTATAGTTTCACATTCAACGGATGAAGTTGAGTATATAACAATGAATGTAACAACATGTCAAGCCATATGGGTGAAAATAATCTTATCAGATTTACATGAGGAGCAGTAAGGAGTGTCAAAAATGCTTTTGTGACAACATATCCTTCATTTCTTTATCAAAGAATCATGTTTTTCTTGATAAAAACAATTATATTAAAATCATGGATCACTTTATTACAGATTTAGTTGAAAAATTGTGACAAAGATTAAATTTTTCAAGTTAGAACAATGGTTAGTTGATACATTCACTAAGCTCTTGTCAAAAGATAATTTTATGCATTCAAGAGAGAGATTGGAAGTTGTAGATGCAAAAACACTAGCTTTAAAGGCTCATATGGTGGCTTTGGAGATGCCTAAAGTAGCTTTGTAGGTCCACAAGTTGGTTCTAAGGATCCCTAAGACAGCATAAATGATCACTAATTTGGCTCTGGGGATCATTAGTCTAGTTCTAAAGGTGCATAGTCTTAATCATGGATTTGTCAGGAACAAGACACTTAAACTAAAAGTAATTTTACAAGATATTTTTGGGTTTAAAATCATTCTACATCGCATAAAAAAAAAAAAAAGATTAAGGGGGAGTTTTAAAAATATTTGATCTTTTCTTCATCCACCTACCCTATTAGCTTTAGAGTTCTCCTACAACAACCACTTGAAATCAACACTTTTATTTAAGACATGTAGTTTAAATTTTGAGTTTGGTTAGGGTCATTTACGTTGAGTGGGAGTGTTGTTGGTAGGTGGAAAATTCTAATGTCAGTATTTAGACAAAAATAGAGAAATAGAATGAGAATGTAAGTGGTAAAGTAAGCAGAAGATGAGAGAGAGAGAGAGAGAGAGAGAGAGAGAGAGAGAGAGAGAGAGAGAGAGAGAGAGAGAGAGAGAGAGAATAGTCATGGACAGAGCGTGATCAACATAATAGGTGTAAGGAGGAAATTAGTCAAAAACAACATATAAATTAAGAATAAAAGAGAACATTGTATAAGAAAGCATTTATTAAACAAAGAATGACAAGCTATAGTCTAATATATTAATTTTTTGTAAGTGTTTTTGGTAATAACTGTAACTGTAGTTGATCAAAGTTATAATCAATTTGTAATAAAGTTTTTAATCAATATAACATTTGCATTAGAGTTTATTTATAGTTCAAACTTTGTCTCCCTTGTTTTAATGTGATTTACACCTTTTGTTCATTGACATGTGTGTCTTATTTTTTGGCTCCAATGTTTTTTAGCTCCCAACCTCTATAAGTACTTGAGCTCATTATTTATCCTTTAGTTTTAGTGTTGCATATTTGGTCTTCTTTTGCAAACACTTTTTATTATGGTCTTAACCAAACTTACACAGATTTAATAAAAAAGAAAACCATCTCATTGGCTTTTAGAAGAGACAACTCTGATGTCACCACTCTACCATCTTTTTGCACATCCATCTCATGAAATATAAGGTTTATAATCTCTCAAAAATTACTTCCTTACTTTAACATCCCTTTCCACATTCATCTCATGAAATATAATGTTTATCATCTCTCAAAAAATATTTAAAAAAAATCTTATATGATAAATTGTTAATTATCGTTTTCAGATAAATCGTTAATTATTATTTTCTAAAAACAATTATGTGAATAAAATGTGTAAACTATCACAATCTATAAATAATTTTCTCAATTGTGAAATATATATGATGTCAATATCGTGGATGATGATAATGAGCTTGGAAGTTACACAATTTTCTATATCTTGTAGATACCCTGAAGTAATTGAGAAAGTTGGGCTTGTCTTAACTTTTGAGCCCCTTATACCCTATTCTTCTTCAAAATACATATTAAAAACGGTTCCAACATATAAATATAAATTTATTTTATATTTATTAAAAAATAAACTAATTTAAATTTTTATCATTATAATTTTAAGTTTAAATTTTTTTATTATTATTATCTTTATTTGAAATTATTAAAAACATTTTAATTATATAATTTTATAAACGTTTACATATTTTTGTTTTTCAACTTAATCGAACAAAGCAATGAAGCGCATGTTAGGGTTTTCCGTGAAGGGAACGGAGCTTAGTCACAAAACCAAAAACGGCCGCCTAAAAACTTGAACTGTAAAGAGAATCCATAAAATCATCTATGCAAAGCTGCCATGAAAAATACTTCAAACATTGAACGTAATCAATTATATTATACACAAAATTTCCCTGAACAAGTAAGCATTGGACGTAATCAATTATATTATACACAAAATTTCCTGAAGAAGTCAGCATTGAACGTAATCAATTATATTATAGACAAATATTTCGCAACTTAAAGTTTGGGGAAGGAGTAAAAAAGGGCCTTGGCGCCGAGTTTGTGGCGTCAGCATTTCCTGCCGTTAAATTGCGTGACGGCTGTTCGCCGGCATATTTCTTGCTATAGGGATTCAAACTAATAGTTTAATAGAACTCAAAGAAAATCAGTATGTTATGACCCAATATGAATATATTAGACGTCCTAAGTAATATAAAGAGGGGGGAAAGTGCATTTACAATTTAATCGTCTGTTGCACTCCCCAAATCTAATTGCACATGTACATCTCTGTTACAATGCTAACTCACAAGTCATAGTATTTGGCTGAGGCACAAAAGAATTAGAAAAGAAGTTTGAGTTTTTTGTTTTTTGTTTTTTTTCAAAAATCAAAAACACTTTACAAAAATTCAGTGTATACCAGGTTTAGAAATTTAATGGCATTTAATATGTAGATTCATAGGAGTTAATTGTATTTTCAAATTGGAGAAAGTCTGCAAACTGGACATTATAAATATGGCTAAATCAGAAAATTCATTCATTCATGGCATTACTTATTATCGAAAAAGAGTTTTAGAATAGCAATAAATAGTGTAATTGAATGAATTTTTCAAATTTATGTTTGATCTTAAATTTAATGTTTATTTAATTTTCATATGACAATTTAAATTTTGAATTGATATTTATTTGATTGTTATTTAGAAATTTGTTCTTTTTTTAAGGAAAATTTAATTGAAAAATCATAATATTTTAATTATATAGTAAAATGTGGAGCTCATTTTTTTAATCAAAACTATTTTATCGAACCTAACATAATGGTGTAATTAGATTGGTGTCATTTGCCACTAATCAAAAAGAAGTTGATAGAAAAGGTTATGGAAATATTAATAGATATTATATATAAAAAATCCAAAATAATAACTTTGAGATTGATATCTATTGGTATATTTTAGATAAATGTATTTAACATATTTGTACTAGTTACATTGATTGGTTGGTATTCTACAATAGCAACAATTGAGTGTAATGGAGTAAGTTACTCATAGTTATATATGACCTTAAATTTAACATCTATTTAACTATGATAAGACGATTTTGAACTTAAATTTTATTATCTATTTAATCATCATTTCAAAGTTTTTTCTTTTTTTAGACAAACTAATACAAAAATCATAATATCTTGATCATATGGTAGATTTTAGAGACCCATGTTTTCCTATAAGTATTTATTTAAACCGACCACAATGATATAATTAAATTGATCTCATTTTTCACAAATCAATAAATAATCATAAAAATATAATATAGTTATTAATCAATATGATATATGAAAAATAAATAATTAAAACATTAAAATTAAAACTATCTTAATATTGAGACTAATATTTTTCAACACATTTAAAATATTTATACTAATATTATTACAATCGAAAACTGTACAATCACCTTTACTAATAAACAACTCACAAAATCAAATAACACTCAATTGTTACACAAAAATAATAAAATAATGAGTCGATCCCCTAAATAATATTGTATAAACTATGCCAACTAAATACACATTGTCTATAATTAATTTTAAATACCTTAAATGCGTTACTAAAAATTTGGCCAATAAATATCACAAACTGGACTAATCTCCTCTTAACAACAAAGATTCATAATATGGTCAAAAGTCTTTTTTCTAATAGAAACCTATGTAAGCATGTTAAGCTAAAGGGAAAAAAAAAGAAAAATTAGCAAAACCAAAGGTGAAGACGAATTTACCAGTTTATAACTCAGAAAGTGTATTGGCTTTATGAAACCCGGAAAAAACAGTACCTTGCAAGCAAATTATTTTATGGCATCTCCATTGCACATGGCGGGCCCTTCAAATTGATAACAAATCCACTGAAAATGGATCCCAAAACAAGGGTTCTAAAAAATAGAGATATCAAATCAAAAAAATATAAAAATTTGGGAAATGAATATTTGTATACCGTTTGTTCTTAAAAACGATAAGAGCTGGCAAGCTTTGTGTTAAGAAAGGAGTTCTTAAAAAATGATCTTCATGGTGTTCATATAATTTCTGAGTTTCGATAATAAATTGGGTATTTATTTTAATTGGTTGAAGTAATTTAATTCATTTAAGAAATTAAAAAAACCAAAAAAATCAACCTTTTCAGAGTATGAAAATTAATTTTTACAATTATTAATATAAAAGAAGAGAATCTAATATTGATATTTGTTATGAATGTTTAATGTAGACAAGTGAAGTTAGACAGATCTATAATTTATTTTACTCAATAATATTTAAGTTTAATAAAGCTAATGTTTGATAACGTTTTTATATCAAAATTATGATTAATAATGGATCCACTTAAACCAACATTAAGGGATTTCTTGTCATACAATGGCAAAGGAGAAGTTTTTAAGATCTCTAATCAAATGTTATTTAGTGATAACACTATCTAGGTCTTATGATTGTAATAATAATAAACAAAGTAATCTATTAAATAAATGTGCAAATTAATCTAGTACTCACCAAATCTTATGGTGCAAATGAGGAAAATGATAAACATGTAAACATAATTCTATCTAATATAACATAGAGATGAATTAAGTAAAAAGAGATACAATTCACTCCATTAGTTCTACAATATATATTTATCAAAATATGAAGTGTTAGGAATATATTTACCTTATTGAATTGAGCTTGTCATACATCAATATCTCCCTTGATTAAAGGTGGTTTGTAAAAGGTTATTGTAGGCTTATAAGGATCAGAAAGACATCAATTCTAGGCTATAAGATTTTTTTTATCCATCCAAGACTTCCACAAGACAAGTGTTACTTATTCAATATAAAAACCTAAGCAATGAAACCTCCTATTGACTGGATAAGTATATTTGCAAGCAATAATAATGTGCAATTGAATGATCCTCTATTTTGAAATAAAGTTGAAGGAAGTATTTATAGCCACATGTTGACCCTAAATTCTCTTGAGAATTTAGCCAATAAAGTCGGCCCAATTGACTTTGTTAAGTAGGAAATAAAGCCGTTAGGTCCCGAACTATGTTAGCTTGGGCTAACAAAGTTCCTTAACGTGCACTAAACCTGGATCAGGGTCGACCTAGTTGATGTACTAGGAAATGTAGTAAAAATATGTTTTTGTTTAGGTAGGCTATTTTGGATACCAAGATACTTAGTGAAGTGTATAAATGGGGGTTTAATGCTTAAGGAATCAGATATGAATACCTTTTATGGGTTTTAGGTAGTGGTATAAAGGCCAACAATCTTACTAAGTATCAAAGGTCTATGAACTCCTTTCCGATGCACCCTTTAAAACGTACATTCAAAAAAATTAAGATTCAACAAATTCTTATTTAAAAAAAAACTATTAATAAATAATAAAATTTAAAAATATTATCTATACACCTTTAACAATATTTTGTTTTAAAACTCTTTCATTAGCCCCTGCTATCATACATATACTAATATATATTATCATATTAATACCACAAAATCAATACAAGATACATTCCTCTTTCCAATATATATATCCATAATAATAATACTATCATATCAAATCACTGTATGTATAAATGTAAAAGGTATATTAAATCTTCTATTTGATCGAAGAAGGAAGATAAATTTTGTAAATCTCATTATTATGGAGGCTCTTCCTAAATGTAAGAAGCATGTTGAATCTTTTGTGAAATCGATGAAGGAGGGTAAACTTAATAGATGCCATCACTATTTAAAAAAATAAAAAATCTCATCTCAAACGTAAAGTGTATATTGAATCCATTGTAAAATTAAGGGACGATGATAAACCGGGTAGAATCCGCAACTATGAAAGAGGCTCTTGTGTCCTAGTTCTGATGATGGCTAATTTGCTGGGTAGATTCCTTCGGGAACTGTCATTCTGTACATATATGTTTGTCATCTTCTCACACCGATAAAAGAATTTGATTACAAATACATCCACACTTTGAATGCATGCACGAAGTTTACGTTTAGTCTCCGGAGCCTGCTGAGCTAGTGGCTACTATACACTTCGAAACTGCTTAACATAGCCAATATCCTTAATAGAAATAAAGAAATTTTGCACCGAGGGGAAAGGGAAAAAGAAAAAGAAAAAAAAACCTCCCTAGCAACATGTTGAACATTAGATAAATAATCTAAACCACGAACACATCATTTTTCGCTGAAAATTAAGGGTTATAGATGAAAACAAACTCACGGGCTAATTTTTTTTATAAGCGATCATAAAAACGCGTTTAGAGAAATATCTACCTGCGCTGCATTGGCTGATAGGCCGGGTATTGACATTGCAATGGCCAGGAAGAGCCAAAACCTGTGTTGTATTAAAATGCAATCCCAATGAATTATTCGGATCAAAAAACATGCATAAACACGATGCTTTGGGCGAAACAACTATTGACAGAGATGTGCAACCATCCATATTTGGAGTAGTCTGATTAATTGACAGCATAACGAAGTTCAAACTCATGCAATCTGAGGAATAAGAGGAATGTGGAGGAGCCTGTCCAACCAGGCTACAGAACAACGCCATTACGAAAAAACAAATCAATGCGCTCTTCATCAATTTTTTGCAGGTGGAATCCTCTCAAACCCACTCGGGAAAGACAAAACAATATTCATTATGACTGTTTCGATACCAATGGATCAGCAGTGTGAAGGGATATGTTGGTGGTGAGTAATCACTTCTCGTTAAGGATTTCTCTGAAACTTGATTGAAAACACTATACTCTTGGAATTGCAAACGGAAATTCAGTCTTACTGAAGCCATCAATTCCAAAACGATTGACAAGGGACATTAATATTATAAAATGACAGAAGAATGCTCTATGATATTAAAAAATCATTTTCAAGTATTATTTATAGTTAGATTTTAGACATTAGTATTCTCATCTGATTGATGAAAAGAGGAAATAGATTTACCCCTGACGAATCTAATTGTCCTACGTTGGCCAGGACTAATAAAAGTACCTTAACCCTAGTCACATGCATAGAAAAATAATGAATATTTTATTTTATTTTGATGGTGACGTTTGATAAGGGGAATTGATATTACAAAACGAGAGTGGAATAAACCTTTATAAATTAAAAATATTTTTAAACATTATTTATATTTAAAATTTAGATATTTAAATTTTTATAATTATTTTCAAATATTGTTTATAGATAGAATTTAAACATTAATATTTTAGTGGAATAAAGATTTATAATTAAATATATAAATATAGTGTTTATAATTATATTTTAAATATTAATATTTAACAAATAAGTTTTAAAATGTTAACATTTGATTTTTGAAAAAAAGAAAAAGATTTAATTTAGTCGAATTTAAAAGTTTTACATTGTTAGGGCACAAGTAAACTTCTTTGACCAAATAAATATGCATTGATTCTAAATCACAATGCATGGTAAATAAAAACAAATATTTTATTTTATTTTGATGGTGATAATGATATCTTTTAATGTTTTTTATACTAGTTTAAATTATTTATCACTACAATATATGTAGATTAAGTAATTTATTTATTTTTGATTTTGTTGTTGTAATATATAGCATTCATTTTAATTAACATGTTTATAAAAATAGGTATTATATTCTCAAAAAAAAATTATTATAATAAATAATTTATTAAAAAAACTTAAGAAATTTAAAAAATATATTTTTAACATCGATGTTTATTTATTTCATAGTTAAAATGATATTTTTTAAGTTTCATTAGATTAAAAAATATAACATATGCCGAATCAAAAAGGTGAGTGAAAAGAAATCACACCCCTAAAAAAATACACAATAGAAATCTGACTGGATTTAATATACCTAAGAGCAAAATCCTAGAGCCTAAGACCAAATATCATACAAATTTCAAATGTTAAGAAGATTTAATTTTTTTTATGGAACATACAATTCTTTGACCTTTTCTCTATTACCTATGACTTGAGTTACAATCAAGCACTAGGTCTAAAAATGTATACCAGTCTTTAATTATTTCTTACATAAAAATATTTCTTATCAATGACAACATCTACATGTTTCTACAAAGATGTGATTTGCCAAGGACCCATTCTACATTTAGATGGATTTTCTTGCACCAAATTAACCTCATATATCACATGAGAAATGATCTTCCCTTTCTTTTGAGGATTTATTCTCAACCTACAACTTATTTTTCCTTCACTTATTTTCTATTTCCATGCAACATCTTGTGCATCTTTGTCAAACCAATTTTAATTACTTAATGTGCTTGTGTATCTCCTTGTTTCTATCTTATGGATTTCATTTGAGATATCAATGGATTTTTTCTCACTAGCACATGTTTATGGATGCATCAAAATAGTGGGACCAACCAATGATGGGACACCAAAAGAAGCCTCCATGAGGCCATTTCTCTAAAATTCCTCTAAACCACCTTCTTTTGCTATACAAAATGTGAAAGTTTTAGATCTCAAAGCATCTTAAAACTTGGTATCCTTAGTTTTATGTTAAAATTTATTCTTCCCTTTAGTTTTAAATTTATGGTTTTTCTTTCCTTTTTTCCCAACTATCTGAAATTTCTCTTTGGTTTTCTTTTTAGTTGTTAGAGCAAGAGGGAAATCGTAGGATCAATATCTATATCTTTAGTACATCAGAAATCTAAAATAGAATCTCTCATGGCCCATAATTTGTTTTAAAATATCTTCTTATGATGATTTTAAACATATTATCAGGAAGAGGTTTTTTCATGATATGCTTCTTACTATGAGATTCAGAAAAAATACAAAAAATATTTCTAATGGAGTTTTCAATCCCTGAATGAATGGCTTATATATAAAAATTTGAAGGGAGGTTTAATAGTATTATACAAAATGGTGTTATCTTTTGATCCTCTTGTAAAAATTTGAAACTTGGGTTTGATGGAATCATAAAATGTCATGATCTACTAGAAACCAAAGGTTCATATTCTGAAACATGAGCTTGGTCCTCTTCATCTATAAAAATTAAAATAAATAACTCTTGTATAAATGTTGTAGTCATATAAAATGCAAAAATTGGTAAATTGAGCATGGCTAATGAGACCCAATTTTGATGTCCCTTTTGCTTTCTCTCATGACCATCTTAGGCTTATTGTCACTGATTCCTAGTCATTTGTGGCATTTCAGACTTGAACCCAACTGAGCCAAGACCCTCTCCTCATGACTAATCCATCACCCTAGGCCTCATTAGTTCAAGATAATAGCACCCAACTTGGACACTACTGTTGGACCTTAGGGTGTCTGACTTTTGGTGCTATTGTCCAAGTGCATATTAGGCCCCAACATTCATTTACTTCTAGATCCTTATCTTCAATCATGTTTGCCTAACATGAATTCATTTAACCCATGACCAATAGATCCATATAAAAGTCCATTCAAAGATCATTTGGAAAGGGTTAGCAAATGTCATTCAAGCAAGCAAGAAAACAAGCAAGACCACTCAAAAAATATTTTATATTCTCTGCATACAGCCAACCTATACACTTTCAAGCCAATTCAATATCTTACATTAGTCCCTAGTCATCCCAAACATACTTAGTTTTATCATTTTCTGCATTTCATTCACTATTTCACCAAGCACTCTTAAAGGGACAACTACATATTGCTTGATCCTTCCTCGAAGTATCGATATGTTGGTAGTGTGCCCACACATGGGGTGTGAAGCACATCCACTACATCTTACACACACTAAACCCCTTTTTTCCTATTTTCAAAAGTTCCATTCAATTGTATAAAAGATACAAGTACACAAAGAATCAGCTCTAAAGGAAACTTTGTTGATAGTGAGACTTTGAAATTTGGTACACAAGCTCACACTGACTAGGTGATCAAAACCCATAAAGATTAAATATTTAGGACAAAAGTGCCAAATAAGGACTATAGCGCTAGTTCCTAAGGTGTCTAGCTCTGGTACTCCTATCCAATCAAGAAATTAAGTTTAAGTTTCTTTTTATGATAGTGTCCTAGGCCTACACACAAATTTTTAGACTCTATCTTAGTCAGATCAACATAAAATAGATAAGTTTAATTTTCTCTCTGCATCACTATTTTTATAAAAGCTCTAATTAAAAATAAATTTCACAAATCAGTAGCTTTAATTTGAAATATTATTTACTAATTTTTTCCTAATCAAACCCTTTTATTATTTAAAAATTAAACATTATTTTCCTCAAAAATAAAAAATCATTTAGTGAACCTGATTTACTTTTATTTGCACATAAAAACTCTAGAAACTCTATGGTAAATTCCTAGTTATTTTCCAATAAATTTCTCAATTTCACTTGAATATGTAAATTATAAATTCATTTCAAATTTTAAAATTTAGTAGTAAATTTTAAAATAATTTATTTTTCAAACCCTGGTTGTATCAACTATGTCCTAGTAATTTTTAGCATTATTCCAATAATTTGATAATTTTTTACTTGCATATATAAATAATAAATTTGATTCAAATTTTTAAATTCAATAGTAATTTCAAAAATAATTTTATTTCAAACCCTAGTTGCATCAACTAGGTCCCAGTATTTTTCCATTAGTTTTCCAATCATTTTCTAAATTTTTACTAGCATATTTAAATTAGACAATCCATTAAAAATTTAATAGTAATTTCACAAAAAAAAAAACATTTTCTCAAAACCCTAGTTACACATACTAGGTCCTATTCAATCAAACTTTTTCCACTAATTTTTTGAATTTTTAGTTACATATTAAAATTAGAAGTCACTTTCAATATCAAAATCTCACAGTATTTTCTAGATAAATCATCTTTCAAACCCTAGTTGCATACATTAGATCCTATTTATTTTGACATATCACCTTACATTCTAAATTCTGATATCAAAAATGCATCTCACTAAATTTAAAACATTTCTTACATTTCTTGAAAAAAATAAAGAGATCACCATTGGTCCTATCATGTACATGAATGATGAAGTTTATCATATGTTAATACAAAGCTTCATTCTTTTCATTTCATGCTTAGTTTTCATAATATGTGATGATGTTAAGAAAGTTATTATTAAACAACATGCTAAGATATCTTTTTCATCACCTCCTTTGGAGCCTCTATCTAGTATTGAGTCATGTTGTTTGGTCCATTTTACCCTTCCCCAAGTCACTACCCATCGCCAAAAATCCCAATTGACACCCTTTGTCCCTCCACCACCTCAACCCATCGATTATCTCTACTCTCCTCCTGTGGCTACTAGTACTTCTATACAGATAATAAATAATGTAGTTAGAGCTATTACTTGATGTGTTGCCATGCCTCCTCTACCTGGCCAGGAGCCTCATCACTCTTTTATTCCTACCCATCCCTCGCTGAACCCTCCTATACAGGTAGATCTACATAAGGCATACGATATTATTGATCAGTTGAGAAATATTCTAGCTAATATTTCCATATTAGAGTTATTTCAAAAAAGCTAATGTATTCAAGACCATTCTTTTTTAGGCACTCACTTAGAATTTTATACCCATTGATTTAGAACCTTTTTATTTTACATTAGTGGTCAATAATTTAAAACCTATAGAAGATGCAATTTATTTTGATCGTGAGGACATGCCTTATCAGATAGTTATTGGTCAAAAATTACCACTATTCATTCAAGTTTAAGTTAAAATCAGCATAGTCAAGAGACTATTAATTAACAATGGTTCCAGACTTAACATATGTAATATCAAATTCTTAAAGACTATGGGCATAGATATGGCATCAATGCAAAAATCATATAAAATACTAAAGGGTTTGATGATATACCATGATAGACATTGGGCACAATTACTTTGGATATCATGGTAGGATCCAAAACCCTCTCTACATATTTCCAAGTCATGCCAGGTCCTCTACATTATAATCTTTTACTTGGATAACCCTGGATACATGTTATAGGGGGCCATTCCTTCTACTCTACATCGATGTACTTAGTTTCTTCATGAAGTATATTTATATACATGTCTAGCAAACAACCAACCATTCAGATATTGTCAAACTATAGAGTCATCTTTGACTTTTTTTCTAGATAGGACACTTTATCTCATAGTACAACCACCATCTTAGTGCATCTCTCTTGATCAAATACATACATTTGAGGTTGGAGAGACTAGCACTTCTCACACTCCTCCACTTACAGCCGTGCCTTTAGCTCTAGATATTCATCTAGTTATATCACCTTCAACCATTCTAACTACTCCATCAATCATAGTTCATACACCTATTATAGTTATACACGTACTAACAATAATTTCATTAGTACTGATTGATTCTACAACTATAATTACTCCATCAGTTATAAACACTCTTATAGCACCACTGTAGTCTACTACTATAGTTGATGAAACTCCCATATCACGATTACCCCTTGTGGTAAATTCTAAATTACCATATGTATATTGTGGTGCAACAAATTCTTAATTTTCTTTAGATGATTATTTGACACTCACACTCATAAATGATTATTTACGAAGATTGGGTTTTACACCAATTGGTTCAAGAGAGTACCGAGATGATTCTAGATCTCTCATTCCACATCCTACATCACTTTTCACATATTCCACTACACTTTCAGGATATAATCCACACTCATGGATAAAAATAGATCACTTGGCACATATAGCTCACATGGTTACCTGTATGGATATAGAGCTAGTCATTCAGATTCAGGTAGGAAACACACAACATCAACCATAGTTTATGTTATAGATATTAATTTATCATGGATTGAGCACATTACCTACAGTATTACATAGATCTATCAATAGATTATCACATTAGGATAGTAACCCATTTTTTACTTTTCATAGGATTGCATGCCATGATACAAACACATGTACAAATTTATAAAAGAGATTGGATAAACTATAGGATTGATGTATTATTCAGAATATATCACCACCAATAGTATCATCTCTAATACTTGCACTGAAGTCATCCAATAGGAGGGATAAACATCCCAGAGTAGAGTCATCATCTCTACCACTAGAATAACCTTTAGTTCTCCTTCAACATGATAACACCATGAACATAGCATCTGCAATATAAGATGACACTTATGATGATGATCTTGAGACATTTGATGATGCTCGTGACCCTTTCCTCCATTTCCATCCCCAATTGGCTCCATCCTTGGACCGCTTCCCCCCTCTATCCTAGTCTTTCATATCATTGTGTACATATTACTTTGTTTACATGCTTGTACATAGTTACTTTCAATTCTTGTACATAATATCTTATGCTTGATTGTACATAGCTCAAATATTTCAATATAAAAAATAATACAAAATGACAAAATACAAAAATAATATAACACTTCAAAAAATCCAAAAACATTAAAATATGTCAAAAAACCACAAAAAACATTTTGATTGTATTTATCATCCATTATTTACACTTTTAATACTATGTTAGACTCACATTGTTTATTCCATTCTATTGTATATTGATTTATCTACCTTACCATGCTTCACTTGATCTTCTTTGTGTGTGTGCAGTGACATCCAGCTACTTGGTTGCTTCACTTTACCCATTGAGGGGGCATCCTACTTATACATTTGAGACACACATAGATATACATACCCACTAGGGGCATTTTAAACATGACTACACCATCTGGGTTATGTCATTCCTACACTACACACACTAGTTATCATGTTGATGTATAATACTTACTAAGCTTACATAGATTACTTGATCGACATTTCACTAGTATCTAGCACTTGTGTAGTTTTTAGCATATACCTAGTCTTGTAATACACATGTGTTGCATACATTCATATCTTGATTTGATTAGTTAGATATGATTGTAGTTTCAGCCTTTACATGCATTTTTTTCTTGCTTATCATAACTTGATGTGATTGCATTTCTAATTCTCCTGCTTGTTTTCCTATATGTGTCTTAGGACATTTGCCAATGTTCTTTGCTTTTATTCTATAGTGTGTGCCTTAGGACATTTGCCAATGTCCATTTGCTTGTACTATTATATGTGCCTATGACCCTGGTGCCAACATTATTTTTCTCCACTTATAGGTGTATGTGGCATTTGAATATGCCTTGTATGCTTGCTTTCTAGTTTGAGTGGCATGTGCCCATGTCCCTTATTTGCTTGGCCCCTTGAGCCACTCTTATATGATTCTTACTTTATGTTTCTTGTTTCTTGATTTCTTCTCAGTTTTTGTAATGCCCATGATCCTACATCATGCATTTTTCATGTTTTCTTGGATGTTATGATGGACATCATGCTCCATCCCTCCTTGACTATACTAAAAACTAAAATTTCTAGCTTTTAAATTCTAGTTTAGTACAATTACACATGCTATTACATTGTTATATCTGTCTAGTCATATCCCTATTGATCTAATAATCTTTTAATTTAAATCATGTTATATCTTGAGATATCTCATTGATTATCATTGATATGCCATGTATATTTCTAGTATAACACACTTGTAGGGATTCTTCCTTCTAAGGGGTAGATCATTTCAGGGTACCTATTCTTACCCTCAAAAGAGGGGGTAAGAAATATGGTTTTTTGGTACAAATATCAGAGCTCCTATTGATCAAAAAATCTAGTTTTAGAACAACTAGAATAGTAACCAATCATCAAACCAACTCAAAATAGACTAGGCAAAAAGTCAAAATTCTAGAACAATGATCATTTTTATCTTAGGAGAAAAAACATCAAGGCTTGACTATATAGTGTCGATGGTGTTGCTATCTATTTCTAGTTATCATGTCCAATCATAGAAAAAAACTAGATTTTTTTATAAATAGATAGAAAGGTAAGATTAGTTACAATTTTATCAGTCTACAGTTTAGACTAGAATTAGTATTTTTAGTACAGTTTTGCTTAAAGAATCTAGATATAGGGGGAATCATGTACCACATGACATCTCTTGCCTCTAGTTTTAGATATAGAAGTTGGTATAACTTATATATGAGAATCCATGTTTCAGACATGAGTAATTGGGGGCTACTATTGCACAACACTTTTGCTTCTTTTCTTTTTGATTTTAGAATTACCTAGGCATTCCTCAACAGTTGTGTGCCTAATTCCATTTTTAGGTGGTTGGCATCATTTCAAAGTGGCTTTCATAAAATTTTAAACCTCCATATTCATAAGTTCTCATGTGGATTCGATATAAGACAAATTTTTAGTTTTGGAGTGGCTTTCCATACAAGCCTAATCTCCATCTTTTCTGAGTTGGCTAACATTGTCCTAGATTCTAGTACACATTTGTCTATTCATACCATATTATTAGATTTATAGAGTATTCATGGGCTTTAGGAGTCATCTCATACAACATACTTCCTCATACTAGTATCAGTTTATAACTTCACTTCATGGGGTAACGATGGAGCCAAAGGGATAGCCTTTTGTATTCTTGAGCTACCTATTTAGAATGATTAGACACATA
>JARHVA010002618.1:0-2500 GCA_037957365.1 Torreya grandis
TCCATCCCCATATGTATTGGTGATCACTGAGAATTGACCATTAGGATCAAGAACTCTTATCACTAGTACTAAAACAAGCGTCCTTTTCAAATCCTAAAATACTATCTCACACTTATCTAACTAGATGATACTCTGATTCTTCCACTGAAGAGAGGTAATTTGATAAGCTATCTTAGATAAATTTGGAATGAAATTCTTATAATAGCCTATTAATCCCATGAAACTTCTTACCTCATGCACATTCTTTAGTGTTAGCCACTCTATTATGGCTCTTATCTTTGTTGGATCCACTAAAATACCACCCATAAAGATAATATATCTTAACTATTTCTCTTTCTTTTGTAAAAATGCACACCTAGATAACTTGCCATACAACTTGTGCTTATGACAAAATTAAAAACTAGTTCCAAATACTGCAAGTGATCTTCCTCATCCTTGGACTAAATGAGGATGCCATCTATAAATACCAAAAAAAATGATCCATATAATCTATATACACACTTTTCATAAGATTCATATATGTTTATGGAACATTTGTCAATCCAAATAGTAACACTGTGACTTGTAGTGCCCATGTCGAGTCTTGAACACTATTTTTAGAATATCCTCTTCATGGATCCTCAACTAATGATACCCTCCTCTAATATTAATCTTATAAATCATTTTTCCCATTACATTTTATCAAATATATCATCAATATGTGGGAATGATATTTATTTTGATCGTTACTTTATTCAAAATCATGTAAACTATACACAGGTGAAGAGTGTCATCTTTCTTATTGACTAAGACAATTGATGCACCCCATGGTGATACACTTGGTTGAATCATCCCTTTTGATAATAACTCCTATATTTTTGAATTTAACTCAACCAATTTAGTGGTTATCATTCTTTGTGGTACATTAGATTGTAGTTCTGATCTAGGTATGATATCAATCAAGAAATCAAACTCACACTTAGGTGTCAATTTCGGTAGTTCTTATAGAAAAACATCATGAAAGTTTATCAAAAAGGATAATATTTGATAGATGGTTCCTTATATTATTCCATCTCATTTAGATTAATGATAAATTCTTGGTATCCTTTCCTTTGAGCTTTTTTTAGTTGAATTACAGAAATCTACCTTAGCTTCAACTCCCTTTTCTCACCCTAAATTTGTGTTCAAGTTGTAAAATAATCTTGACACTCAACCTTATGTAGAAAATATTCAACCTTGGATTTATGCTTCATAAGAGAATTGACTCCTAATATCACATAATATGAACCCAACAATGCTGCAAAAAGATATACTATTGTAGTGAACTGGCAACCTAATCTATGTTTTTGACTAAACACTTATCAACTTTGACCTTAGATTCATTCCCATATTGTTTCAAGCATGTATTTTCCATAAATCCAACATTTATAAATAATTTATCAAGAATTATAGGAGCAATAAAACATTTTGTAGCTCTCATGTCAATCAAAATAGAAACCAGATGATCAAACAAAATACCTAATAGTTATATGGGAAAAGCTTGATACCTAGCCTAATGATTGTTAATAGTTGCATGAATCCACTGCTAGAACATACCTTGCTAAGAAGTAGAACCCTTGTTATTTGACTTATCCTAAGGACATTCTCAATAAAAATGGTCACCTCTACATATGAATCAACATCCAACTAGTCTTTTCTTCTCAGACTATTGGTTTCCCTTGAAACCATTACCAGGTTTCTTATTCCCTAAGCCATTGTTAAACTTGGCATTCTTATTCTTGAACTAACCCTTGGAATCTCCACTCCTTTGCTTCTAATTCTTATTTTTAAAATCTAGTTTAGAACTTCAAAACTTATTTTCGAACTTATTTCTAACTTGGACAAGAGATTTCATTTTTTTCTCCTACTTGACCACCTTATCAAACACCTGATCCATGATAGATGGACCATGCACATCTACTTCACAATCAATTTGAAGTTTCAATCACATGATAATTTTTTTGATTTTGAACCTCTCATCCACCTGATACTGAGGTACATACGTAAGGAGCTTGGTGAATTCTCCTAGTATTCATTCACCAATAAATCCCCTTGATTAAGATTCTAAAAATCTATAAGATTTTGATCAAAATATAGCTATGAAAGCCATCATGACCTAAAAAATGTCACAAAATTTTTCCAAGTGATGGTGGTTGAGTCAAGGTTCATCTTGAGCTTTTTTTTTTCCCACCAAGTTGCTTCACCAACAAGATGATAATCTCCCTAGACTACTTTCATGACTTCAGAATAATTCTAAATCTCAAAATATTTTTACATTTTTTTTATCCATACTTCAGATCCATCTCCCAAAACAGTTTCATTGAACTTAGATGGATTTACCTTTTTCATGTCACATGTTAAATAGACAACTACTTCAGCTGTCACATCTTGTGGCACTTCCTCATGCCTCTGCTCTCAAAGATGTTCCTAGTCATCAGGATGCTCTATAGGTTCCTCCTAAGCATTTTTAAATTCATGTCCA